>JAWPHD010011994.1:0-79208 GCA_037043455.1 Cyrtodaria siliqua
GCTACCTACTTTCGGTTTCAGTTTATCATAATTACAAATAAACCACCACATTTAACACCGGCAAATTCAATATCTGACAGCTCATATTAATAACAAAACTACAAACAGCTTTCACACGTTACACAGAATACATGTATACATACAATTGAAAATTACAAATATTCCACAGTTATTGCACTGATGTCAACATTTATATATTGCAGAGTTCTGTTAATTAGTTTACATAATAATTGCCGTAACAATTATCAACAGTAAGATGACTTTTTGCGATACATATTCGTTTGTGGAATATACTTTTATGAACATTATTTAAAGGAAAATTATATACTTATCATGTTTTAGTGGTGGTGAATTTAAAACTCAGCATGTACAGTATTGGACTCTCAAACTTCTGATGCTTAATTATTCTTTTATTTTAATTTTATAACTGATAGAAATTAAGATTAATATGAATCGTTCCTGTTTATAAGAAAGCTATATATATATATATAACTCTGGTTAAATATGATTAAAATGCAGGGACTTACTTATATAAGTGTAATAAGTCAAGTAATTACTTAAATAATTTACGAAACACAAGAAGTATGATATTTGAGTAATGCACATCTACCTACTCTCAGTTTCAAGGTATTATTATAATGGCAATAAAAAGGCCATTTACCCCAGAAAAGAATAGTCTGACTCTGAAAGCTTATATTACTAACACAAATAGAAACAGCACTCGCACAATATTTTGCATGATACATTCTAAAATGTGTCTAAAACAAATAAACACTATTATTCACTATACAGGGTTAAGTGTTGAGACACTCCAAACTCGAAATGATTCAAATCCCGTGAAATACGAGAGCGAGATTTGATAATAGCAAAAGGGTGAATTTAGATGTAGGTTTGAAGGGAAGAAGCTGAAGTTGAAGATGTATGTAGCAAATGCATACTATCTAAACATCTGGTTTTGATGATGCATGGGTAAAGTAGTTGGTGTAGTCTTCAGCTGGTATGTCGACTTCTCGGCACTAGGTTGTTGATGATTTTGAATTGAATTCATAATTTTGATAAAGCGTCATGAAAATAATTGACCAATCAGTAAATTTCAATTGACAAGAAATTTGACAAACCTCTAAATTCTGGTATGTGATTTTGTAATCAGACCGGAAAAATTACACATAAATATTTAGCCACTCGGCGGGTTTTGAACTCGGGACCCCTTGCATGTGAAGCAGACGCTCTACCGATATTGCCATAAAAGCTAGCTTTGCGGCGAGACAGTAGTAACAGTATAAACCCTCCAACTGAGTCCTATTACAATAAACTCGGTCTTTTTTTTACTAGATGTTCAACTAATTTACGGTTATAATTAAGGTATTTATACAGTGTGAATATTTTAAAACCGTTCATATTTCATTCACATTTATGTAAATTGATTCAATATATGTATCTTTCAAAACCGAATCTTGAAAAGTTATCATTATTTTACCATGGCAACGATTTTTATTCTACTATAGAACCTAAGGATAAAAAATTAGTAATTTTATCACCTAGTGAAAATGAGGTAAAACACATTTCGACGATGGAAAATCATGAATTGTTGTTTCACAGTACATATCATTATTAGGTTACAAAAGACACACAGGTTTTTTTGTGTCGCTCCAGAGAAAGAGAAAGGATACATATAGGAATCCGGGAACTTAGTTAAAAAATTTAAGATGTCAAACAGTAGTTTTTTCATGTCATACAGCATTTCTTTCCATGTTTAATCTTTATTATTGACTGTGATATTTATTTTTCATGTTCATTGCATAGCTTCTCATTCGGAGCTAATAAACATGGTATTTAAAAACTACATCTCAGTGGAAATACATGTTAGAAAACAATGCTTCAATTAAAATTGATTAATTAATGATTACATTTAGTGCTTGTACAGGAAATGTCACCCAAATCATCCATTCACATGTAAAATTTTACTCTCAATCATCCTGACATGGATTGTATGTCGATCCGTGCTACATGTTTTTTGAGAAAAAATTAAAAGACTTTGCAGGGTTCAACTCTAATGTAGGTCCGCTGGCTCGATGCCTCCTGATTTTCAGAAGGACCACCACTTTCCTAAAGATTGGTGGCCCATTCTGCCTGCTATTTTAGATTACGGACATTAAAAATGGTTGCCCATCGGGCTATTCTAAAAAAATATCGAGACAATCAAACTTTTCAACTAAAATTCAAACAGAAATCGTGTTTTATCGTTTGTAATTTGGTTGAAAAGTAAAAAGTTCTCTCCGATCAGTTTGAAAGCATGCATTTCATTGCTTGATTACACAATTTGAACCAGTCGCATTACAGCTTTCATATTGACATATTGGGCGACTTGGGTCAAGGGTGGTGTATGTCCGGCCCCCAGCTCATGGGAGGAGGAGCAAAGTATGCTTTGCCCCCCACCCCACCAATAATTTGAGGAAAATAATGGTTAGCATTAATAAACAAGTACTTTCTACCATATAATATGTTTTGGTCTGCTTTATTTTGTCAATATATTTTGCTTGTGATTTTTTTTTAAGTTTCCGCCACCAAAATAACAAAAGACAAAGCTGAAAAACTTCAAGCCCAAAGTGTCTAACACACTATGCTAAGGATCCAGCAGCACTATAAACAATTATAAGGCATACAAATTGTTGATAATATAATGTAAACAGTATTTCGAAAGATACATATATTGGATCAATATGCATGGATCTTTATGAAATATGCAGGGTTTTAAAAGAATCACACTGTAGATACCTTATTTAACAGTAAACTTGGTTTAACATCAAGGATAACGACCAGGGAGTAAGTATACTTATTTTATTGGTCTTATTTATTGATCAGTTTTTTAGCTCTACTGATCAAAGATCAGCAGAGCTTAGGCCGTGGTGCGGTGTCCGTCTGTCCGTCCGTAAACCTTTTTTCTTCTTTTTTTTGTAGTGACTACTCCTCTGAAACTACTGGATGGATTTTCATGAAACCTTGCAGAAATGTTACCCATGAAGTCTAGTTGATCCTAGCAAAAATTCATGTTGATGTGAAATCCAAAATGGCCGCCAAAGCTAAAAATAGATTTTTAAAAAACAAGTTGGAGCGACTACTTCTTGAAAACTATAAGTGATATTGATATGGGACTTAGCATGACATGATGTTGGTCCTTGTCGAAAATCGTTTTGATTTGACATTAAATATGACTGCAGCGGCCATCTTTCTTTACATAGAGTTTTATAGTAAAAACTTGTAGCGACTACTCCTCTGAAAGTACTTGATGGATTTTCAGAAACTTCACAGGAATGTTGCTCTTGATGTCTAGTTGGTCCTAGCAAAATATCAGGTCAGCCGGAAATTCAAGATGGCCATCACAGCTAAAAATAGATTTTTAAAAAACCAAGTTTGTAGCGACTACTTCTTGAAAAATTAAGTGATATTGATATGGGACTTTTTCTAAATTGATCAGCCGGGTATGATGTTTGTCCTTGTCGAAAACCGTTTTGATTCGACATTAAACATGGCTGCCATCTTTGTTTACATAGAGTTATGTAGTAAAAACTTGTAGCGACTACTCCTCTGAAACAACTTGATGGATTTTCAGAAACTTCACTGGAATATTGCTCATGATAACTAGTTGATCATAGCAAAATTTCAGGTTGGCCAGAAATTCCAAGATGGCCACCAAAGTTAAAAATAGATATAAGAAAAAAGAATTTTTTGGCGACAACTTCTTGAAAACTATAAGTGATATTGAGATGCAACTTTTTCTAAAATGATCAGCATGACACGATGTTGGTCCTTGTCGAAAATCATTTTGGTTCGACATTAAACAAAAACTTGTAGCGACTACTCCCCTGAAAGTACTTGACGGATTTTAATGAAACTAAACAGGAATTTTGCTCTTGGTGTCTAGTTGATCCTAGAAAAATTTCAGGTTGTCTGGAAATTCAAGATGGCCGCACGTCTAAAAATAGGTTTTTAAAAGACAAGTTTGTAGCGACTACTTCTTGAAACCTGTAAGTGATATTGATATGGGACTTTTTTTAAAACGATCAGCATGACATGATGTTGATCCTTGTCGAAAATCATTTTGATTCGACATTAAGCATGGTTGCCAGTGGCCATCTTTGTTTACATAAGAGTTATATACAAAAACTTGTAACGACTACTCTGAAACTACTTGACAGATTTTCATGAAACTTCACAGGAATGCTGATCTAGCTTTCAGAACTTGCCAGTAGAGCGTCAAGGTCATTGACCTCTTGTTTTGATGATGCTCTGTCAAAATTTGGGTTTAAGATGAATGGGAATGGAGAACACAATATTGATCATGTTCAGGAATCATCTTCTGCTCCATTTATTGAAATTTTTTGCCCGTCATCAGGCCCCATTCCAACACAGTATGACCTAAGCTGGTAAAGGGTTGTAAAACAACATTCATTCATTTTTAGCTCGACTGATGATCAGCAGAGCTTATGCCGTGGTTTGTTGTCCGTTTTTTGTGTGGCAACTACTCCTTTGAAACTACTTGACGTATTTTCACGAAACTTCACAGGAATGTTGCTCTGGATGTCTAGTTGGTCAGAGGAAAAAATTCAGGTTGGCTGGAAATTCAAGATGGCCACCACAGCTAAAAATAGATTTTAAAAATGCAATTTTGTGGCGACTACTTCACAAAAAACATAAGTGATATTGATTTGGAACCTTTACCAAAATGACTTGCATGACATGTAGTTGGTCCTAACCAATGTTCATTTTGATTGGATGTCAAACATGGCACCAGCAGCCATCTTTGTTTACATAGAGTTATATAGTGGGCACTCCTCAGTTTCGCATGGATGTCCATGGTGTAAATCAGAAAGAAATCAACTAAGCATCTTTTAGGTCCATGGATGGTATTTATAATAATTATGAAGCACGTTTGATTTTTTTTCTCAGTTTTGAGTACTTCTAAGTTTATTTTGGTGTATTGGAATATGCATTCTTTGGGTTTTTTGGAGGCTATAAATAGAAAAATGTGAACCAATCAAAAACTTCCTAAAAGTAGGTAAAATGGCTGATTTTCACTGACGGGGAGATCAGCATGGAATAACTTTTTAAAACGCCGGACTAGGTATGTAAAATTTAGCATTTCCTGATATGCAAGAGCATTATGAGTGCAGACATGACCCTGATATGTGTAGGATTTTTTTATTTAGTGACATTTGAAATATTGCTAAAATTGCATTTTTAGCATGTTTTGAGGGGTGGGGTAATCTTAAAGAAATGGGACTAAAGTTGTACAGAAAATGCTTTTTGATACTTTTATTTGGTATGGAAACATGGGTAATTTTATTGTCTTCTAAGAAATGTATGACACAATGATGATGTGATTTATTTTTGCACAAGGATTCAGGCTAAGGGCTTGTCATGGGTTTGATGATTGAGAAATGTACATTAAACTGTGGAGTGCACCCTTAAGGGTCCAACCTTTTTTTACTAAAACAGTCAAATGAAGGATTTGTTGTCTGTATTTGAACATATTTTCAAAGTTTGTTACCATTCGGTTTGTTTGCGAAGAGAACTACTTCGGTTAAATTGTAATTTGTCGATAAGGCAAACCCGCATTGCTACGAAACCCAGATTATGAACAACTCAGTAAAATATGTATATTGTAATACTCCGCGATGCACCGTATCTTGAGATATCTCGATATATGTCTAATTTATCTTGAGATACTCCATGTTGAGATATCACATTTTATCTTGAGATATCTCAATTTATACTGAGATATTTGTATTGAGATATCTCAATTAATCTCAAGATATCTCAATATATATTTCAATTTATCTTGAGATAACTGTCTTGAGATATCTTAAGTTGTTTTGAGATAATTATCTTGAGATATCTCAATGTGTCGAGTCATTGATATCTCAAAATAAATTGAGATATATATCTTACAATTTTTCAAGATGTATCGCAACTTATCGTGAGATATCTAACTTGCGATATCGCAAGATCCCATGTGTCTTGCGGTTGGTATATGCAATTTTAGTAGGATTTTCTAAGTTTGAGG
The DNA here is from genome assembly GCA_037043455.1 of Cyrtodaria siliqua. Taxonomy (NCBI): domain Eukaryota; kingdom Metazoa; phylum Mollusca; class Bivalvia; order Adapedonta; family Hiatellidae; genus Cyrtodaria; species Cyrtodaria siliqua. The sequence continues at coordinate 6,065 of JAWPHD010011994.1, forward strand.
TGGGCTTTATGCCATTTAAAAACTAACCATTGGTGTAATTCTTGGGTTTGCCTTAACACTGTTTCATTATATTGACAGTTTGCTAATGGTAACGTCCCATTTAAGTACTGGTTGCTATAGTATTTTGATGTCATAGTAAGATGACGTTAAACATAGAATAGCATGTGGCGTGACGTCATGTCACATGTCGTCATTATGTTGTGTCGTGTTAAAATAAAAAAAAATCGCATAATATAGCGGCTTTATATAAATCGGGTTATAGGAGGCAACTTTTTAGAGAGGAAATGACTTCTGATTGCACATTTCAGACCTTTTTCATGCTGTGGAAAAAAAACATACCGAAAGAAAAAGGTTTGCAAAAAAGCTGTTAAAAAGGCTATTTCAGTGTTATGTTAAAAAGGTGCTGTTAGGCCAATTTTTGGACAATCGCAATAATTCGTATGTCAAGACGTCCGGAATAAATTCGCGAAATGGAAAAAGGGGCGTTTCAAAAAATTTTAACGGACAACTTTCCCTTTAGGAAAAACTTGTGGCGACTACTCCTGAAACTACTTGATGGAATTTCATGACACTTGACAGATGCTGCTCTTGATGTCCAGTTGATCCTAGAAAAAATTTAGGTCGGTAGGAAATTCAGGATGGCCGCCACTGCTAAAAATAGATTTTAAAAATGCGGCTTTGTGGCGGCTACTTCTCAAAAAACGTAAGTGATATTGAATTGGAACCTTTACCAAAATGACTGGCACAACATCTTGCAGGCTGATCAGCGTTTACACTGTCTGGGTGCTCTTCAGTCATTTGACTGAAACACCCCTTTGTACTATAAATGGACTGGTCCAAATTCAAAGAAAGGACAGTCCATTATACATTCATAGAGGGATAAGGATTATGTCTCCTTTGTATTTTTGGCTCTCAGAAAAAGACTGAAAACAAATTGTAGGATTTTAAAACTTTTATTTTGATACTGGTGTTATAGTAACCTAGTTCTCAGGAGAAATTAATTAACATGACCTGTGACCTAGTCACACCTATTATATTTATGAATACCAATCATTCCATTTATGTTACAAAAGGGTGATCAATTTGGAGAAATTACTATTGAGCAGCAAATATGATATACTAAGGTTGATGTTGTAAAGGATTTAATTGATATAGCTTTAACAGTTGTGGTAGCATTATTACATTTTTATAAGCTGGAAAAGGATATATTCTTTAGACTAGGATAAAATTGAATGAGATTATAATGTTGCAGAGGTAATGTTGCATAATAAGTCATAATATTTAGGAATATAGGAATGTTGCTCTTGATGTCTAGTTGGTCTTAAGTAAAAATCAGGCTGGCCTAAACTTCAAGATGGCCACCATGGCTAAAAATAGATTTTAAATACAATTTTGTGGCGACTACTTCTCTAAAACCATAAGTGGTATCGGTTTGGTACCTTTACCAAAATGACTTTCATAAAACTTTACAGGAATGTTGATCTTGATGTCCAGTTAGTCCCAAGTAAAAATCAGGTTGGCCGGAAATTCAAGATGGCTGCCACAGCTTAAATACAAGTTTGTGGCAACTATTTCTCAAAAACCATAAGTGGTATTGATATGGAACCTTTACTAAAATGACTGGCATGACATGTAGTTGTCTTAAACACAATTCGTTTTGATTCTATGTCAAACATCCTTTTTTACATAGAGTGATATAGGAAAAATTGTGGCGACTACTTCTCTGAAAGTGTTGGTCTTATTTCCATAAAACTTCACTGGTTCTCATGGCTGATCTAGCTGTCAAAATCTATCAGTAGAGCTTCAAGGTCATTATTGGCCTCTTGTTGGGTTTCACAGTTTAGTTTAACTTGGACCAAAAATATTGATGTTAAAAATGTTGAAACTTTTATACTTGAGTACATATTTTCTGTTTTTCAGACTGTCAGAGTTGGAGTTAATACATGGAGTGTATGCATGGTTGGCTTGCACACTTGTTTCTTTAAAGAGCATAAATTCACAGAATGGCTACAAGTGTTGCAACAGCAGAAGTGAGTAAACATGAATTGTTGTTTAAATCTTTCAACACAGTTTAGGTTATAGAGCAATTGCTATGGGGACTGGGGAGTGTTAAAGGATAAAGGGGCATACTGGATTTCCAATTACCCTACATACTTTGAGGTTAATAGACAAGTCTGGTGTGTTTTTTTCATGCCGAGGGAGAGACGCCAGTGCCTAGTTAACAGATTCTACATATGAAGCAGTTGAAATTAGTCACAGATTGGTTCAAGGACAAGTAAAAAGTTAACTATGATGCTTACTAGGGCCTTATTTAGTGGAGTGGGTACATTTTGTTTTCTTTAAAAATGTTTGTGCAAACATGCCTGCATAGCTGTCAAGGCCCAATAAATGTCAAGAGTGATATTCCATCAAGGGGTGTGTGGAGGATGGGGCCGGGGAGTGGTGGTGTGGGTACACAGGCAGCCTGAGACGGTCTGTGGTTGTAATGATCATACAATTTAATTGCATTTATTTGGGGGAGGGTGGGGGTGGGTGGCCGGGAATACACAGGCAGCCTGAGATGGTCTGTGGTTGTAATGATCAAACAGTTTAATTGCATTTATTTAAGTCACGTACTAATAATATAACTTATTTTTAATGCACATTTCAACGTCCCAGAAATAGAAAATCATGCATTTTTTGTGGAGAAAACGGACAGTTGAATTACATTTTATAAAAAGAAATTGCCAACTAAATACATTTTGTCAAATTTTCAGAATGTGTGAGAACGTAGAATGTATGCGTGATTTAACACAAAAAATAGTGTTTCTCTTGTTTCAGACATGTACCAGGATACTGCATAAACATAAAGAGACATGTTTTTGTGTAAAACTAAGATATATTTCTTTGTTTCAGACATGTACCAGGATATAGCATAAACATGGAGATCTGTTTTTGTGTGATAAAACTAAGAGATATTTCTTGTTTCAGACATGTACCAGGATATTGCAACATGGAGACATGTTTTTGTGTGATAAAACTAAGAGGTATGTCTTGTTTCATACATATACCAGGATACTGCAGAAACATGGAGACATGTTTTTGTGTGATAAAACTAAGAGATACTTCTTGTTTCAGACATGTACCAGGATATTGCAGAAACATGGAGACATGTTTTTGTGTGATAAAACTAAGAGATAATTTTTGTTTCAGACATGTACCAGGATATTGCACAAACATGGAGACATGTTTTTGTGTGATAAAACTAAGAGATATTTCTTGTTTCAGACATGTACCAGGATATTGCATAAACATGGAGACTTGTTTTTGTGTGATAAAACTAAGAGATATTTCTTGTTTCAAACATGTACCAGGATATTGCATAAACATGGAGACTTGTTTTTGTGTGATAAAACTAAGAGATATTTCTTGTTTCAAACATGTACCAGGATATTGCATAAACATGGAGACTTGTTTTTGTGTGATAAAACTAAGAGATATTTCTTGTTTCAAACATGTACCAGGATATTGCACAAATGACATGTTTTTGCGTGATGAAAGTGAGATATTTCTTGTTTCAGACAAGTGCCAGGATATTGCACAAACGCGGAGACATGTTCAAATTGTGTGATGAAACTGACAGCATGGCGCATTGTATCAGTACGGATCTACGCATGGGTAAAGGTGTTGCTGTGCTTTTCAAACAAAAATTCGGCGGACTCTCAGAACTAAAATTACAGGGTAAGAACAAGAAATGTCACTGTAAGTGACAAATGCCCCCAAAGTGGTTTTGACCTTTGACATCTAAGTGTGACCTTGAAGCCACGATCCTGGATTTTGCATGCCACACATCGTCTTGTTGTGGTGAGCACTTGTCCCAAGTTATTTGAAAATACGACCAAGAATGTCAGAGTTATTGACCGGACACGATTGTGCGGACGGAGGGTGCGACTGCCCCTTCGGGGCATAAAAAGTGAATTGATGTATTGGTCGAAGCTTTAGGAGAGGCAAAGTGTCCAACTTGTACAGATTACCGTTGTAACAAGATGGACCAAGTGGAGACAACTCACAAAGGGAGAATCAAGAATAAATAAATTAATTTACATCAAGATGAATTTATATACAAATGAATATAAATGACAAAGTAGAACATTTTTAAAGCATTTTAAAATGAATTTCACTACACGTTAGATGGAATCCCTATACAATTGAGTAAACATTAAACTGTTCGGTTTTAATCAGACTGAATATCTGTATTTATGATATGTATGCTATATCATAGCTATTTTATATCTCAAAGCTATATCTAGCCGAGTCCTTCCGGTACAGTTCAGTGTCCGGCACTAATACTTTACTTCCACAAATGTCCGGCACTAATACTTTACTTCCACAAATGTCCGGCACTAATACTTTACTTCCACAAATGTCCGGCACTAATACTTTACTTCCACAAATTCACTTCCACATAATATGCACGCCCCTTGTTAGCTGTTGCTATTCGTCCCGGTACCATACATACTTCCGGTGACGTACTTCCCACGCAACGCCCACTCGCACGACCCTTTCCGGCATTCTAACATCCGCCTAGCTATCTGCGTAACTATCTATGTAACTATCTGCATAACTATCTGCGTAACCAGGCCCTCTTGTCTAGCGTCTCCGCGGCTACCGCCTGGTCTGTCGCCCAAATAGCGAATGATGTATTTCCCGCATCCTATGACGGCGTTCCCCACCTACGACCTCGTAGACCATGCTCCCTACAATACGCTCAACCTACACTCCTATCGTATACGGCTACAAAATATATACCCAGTCTTACAATGTTATCGCATGTATTCTACAATAGCACTAAGGCATTACCATACCTAATAACTGATTGCATTCAGAATGAATAAACTCGAGTTTTAAACCTTCCTCGAATTGACATTATGCTAAACTTTAGCAAAATGTGTAATACAATTACAGGTGTAATTTGACAACAATGAAATCTCGCATTTCTAGATGTAACTCAACAATTACAACATAATAATTCAACCATGAAAATTATAATTTTCAACGCATAGACAACCTGCCTGAATGAATAATGGGTTTTACCTCCCGCTAACACATTATAGGCTATAATGGTACAGCGATCTCAGAGTGATTGAATAATAATGACAATATAATAAACAACCTCAGAGAGATTTACACTGCACAATAAACAATAACCTTTTACTATATACAGAACAACAGGCAATAATATCAATAATGTAAATATATGCCACAATAATCTATCGGACAATAATTTGCTAATATATTCGGACGTTTGAAAACGTACTAGAAATAAAACAAATATCCTGCTAAACTATCTATGTTTTTTACCAGCAGATATTTACTTCTGAACAACAATTTAAATATGACAATAATTAACAACAAATAAAATAAATTTGACCTACCCCTGCCGTTACTGGTACTGGTCACTACTACCCTGGAGAATGGTTTGCAATCCTGTGACAATGTCTTATGATTTCGACACCAATTTAAACAGTCCCTACACGGGTACCTTACTGAACACGCCATCCATTCAAATGTCATGTTCTTCGGACTGCTCGGACTGCACGTAGTGACTTAGTTTTGATCTCGATCTTATATAAGCAATCTATGCATTTAGTTAGGCCCGCACTGGTAAATATTGGCAAATTTAAGCATAATACATAACTTTCTTAATACTTGATGGATTTTGATGAAAAAAATCCAAAACAACTTATTCTTTATCAATAGAATGAGAAAAGATCATTTATTAGATATACGCATCGATTAAAAGTGATGCGCTTGGCAAAATTCTATCAAAATTCCTATTCAAAATCAGGGAAAAAATGAGACCCCGACAAACATAGTTAAAAACTCTTAAGTACATAATTATGCACTCATTTTTTTCCAGCCTTATACCGCCATATTTATAACACCCCCAGAGCAATGTATTGTACAGAGCATTAATAAGAGCCCATTTTAATAAGAAAAACAATTTGTAAATAAGTATAAACAAACTGTAGACATTCTAGTAAGCATTTTCTGTGTTAAAAAACAATATATACTTGTAAACTCCTTAAATGTGATTCAAGACTATTAAAGGGACACATGGCAATCTTGAGTTTTATATCAGGCATTACAATTAGTACAGCGATTTATTAATCCTGTATCATTTTGACTTTAAAACTGTTTGCATATAATTAAATAAAAAATTGAGAATTCTGTTTCCTTTATTATTCTACGCATGTTTTAAATATATTATTGGTGCAATATTATCAAAAGTCAATAATATGCAAAAACAATTTGCTTTGAACTATTCTAACAATTAATATTAATGATTGAACAAATTCAAAATAAGAGAAAAACTAACGGGATGCCGTGAGTTTTTAAAAAATCAGGATTGCCATGTGTCCCTTTAATGGTAACTCCTAATGTAGCCTACCGGCCGATGACCTTACAGAACTCCATTTTCTTTATAAAAAAAAACTGGGTGTGCGTTTATTAAGTGGAAGCATTTAAACGAGGTATATAGTATTTTATCAGTGTATTATAATCGATTGTATGAATCGTCGTATTCGAATAGCAAACTGACTACCACTTACAGGTTGACATTTTTATTTTATAACCCAATAAAATCCCTCCATTCAATTCACAAACTGAAAAATATGTCGCATAAAATAGTTGTGTTTGAACATTTCAAGATGTGTGATGAAATGTGTGAAGAATAGTCCCCTCAAATACCTTTTGTTGGAGCTATATAGGTTTTACTTTGTTGGGTCCCATTACATTTTTACAGAAAGCTCATATCTCAAACTGCTTGGCAGAACTCAATTTAACTTAACTGTAATTCTGTGTCCGTGGAAAGCTTGCAGTGCCCAAGTTACGTTACTCTGCAATCCTGTAATGCCACCTTTTGTACTTCAGCAAATTGTGTATGTAAAGGGTATATAAGTTGGCGTTTGTTAAAAACCCTTGCCAGATTCGGATGAACCTTTACACATTTATTCAGTATCAATAGAAAACATGCCATGCTCTGCAACCCATTTTGGCAAATTATCTGTTTTACCATTGACAGAATGGAATGAAACATTATATAACTAATAAATAACATGCCACATGTAAGTTATGTAACTCTGCAACTTATTTTGTTAAACTCACTTTTTTGTCCCATTTTGTACTTTGGTAAATTGTAAATAATTATATCCGTTTACCCACTTGACACAATGGAATAAAACTTCAACCATGTATTTGGTATCTATGGAATGCCATGGCTGTCTTTGCATGAATAGGTTCCTTATACTGAGTGATTCTGTAGTATATGCGGTCCTTAATTTACTATATTCGGTGCATATTATACAATTATGGACTTTTCAGCTGTTATACATGATGTGATATGCACCAAAAAAATCATTATTGACCGAGGCGATAGCCGAGGTCAATAATGATTTTTTGGTGCATATCAACATCATGTATAACAGCTGAAAAGTCCATAACTGTTTTATTATATAACCCTCAATTTATCATATTGTTTTTTATATATGTCACCATATTATTTATATATTATTTTTTGGTACCGAACGAGCTTCGGAAGTTTCCGTGGTCATCGGAACGCGCCTCGGAAAATTCCGTAGCGTACGGATAAAGGCGAATGATATTAATAGGCGGCTCGTGGGATTCCCCGGTCTTCCCCTGTTACTATTTATAAAACTGGTCAATATCAGAAAAAAACAGGTCAATATCGCTAGATATTTTTTCTAAAAAATTACTTTTTAGCCAATGAAAACGCGTCTATTTATAGGTTATATAATAAATCATTATATGTTGTACAAAGTTCTTTATATGCTGTGCAAACGTCTTTATATGCGGTCCAAACTTCTTAATATGCTGTCCAAACTTCGTTATATGCTGTGCAAACTTCTTTATATACTGTACAGATATCTTTATATGCTGTGCAAACGTCTTTATATGCTGTCCAAACTTCTTAATATGCTGTCCAAACTTCTTTACATGCTGTCCAAACATCTTTATATGCTGTGCAAACTGCTTTATATACTGTATAGATGTCTTTATATGCTGTGGAAACGTCTTTATATGCGGTCCAAACTTCTTAATATGCTGTCCAAACTTCGTTATATGCTGTGCAAACTTCTTTATATACTGTACAGATATCTTTATATGCTGTGCAAACGTCTTTATATGCTGTCCAAACTTCTTAATATGCTGTCCAAACTTCTTTACATGCTGTCTAAACATCTTAATATGCTGTGCAAACTTCTTTACATGCTGTCCAAACATCTTTATATGCTGTGCAAACTTCTTTATATACTGTACAGATATCTTTATATGCTGTGCAAACGTCTTTATATGCTGTCCAAACTTCTTAATATGCTGTCCAAACTTCTTTACATGCTGTCCAAACATCTTTATATGCTGTGCAAACTGCTTTATATACTGTATAGATGTCTTTATATGCTGTGGAAACGTCTTTATATGCTGTGCCAACTTCTTTATATACTGTACATATGTCTTTATATGCTGTGGAAACATCTTTATATGCTGTGCAAACTGCTTTATATACTGTATAGATGTCTTTATATGCTGTGGAAACGTCTTTATATGCTGTACAAACGTCTTTATATGCTGTACAAACTTCAGAACACGCCTTCACAGTGTACACTCCAGGACACGTGTTCACAGTATACACTACATACACTACAAAATATGCCTTCACAGTGCACACTCCATACACTACAAAATATGCCTTCACAGTATACACTACAGAAAACGCCTTCACAGAATACACTACAGGACACACCTTCACAATATACGCTGCAAAACATGCCTTCACAGTATACAGAACACACCTTCACAGTATATGCTGCAGAACATGCCTTCACAGTGTACACTCCAGAAAACGCCTTCACAGTATACACTACATACACTACAAAATATGCCTTCACAGTATACACTACAGAAAACGCCTTCACAGAATACACTACAGGACACGCCTTCACAATATACGCTGCAAAACATGCCTTCACAGTATACAGAACACACCTTCACAGTATATGCTGCAGAACATGCCTTCACAGTTTACACTACACAACATGCCTTCACAGTATACACTACACAACATGTCTTCACAGTATGCACTACAGAATATGCCTTCTCAGTATACACTACACAACATACCTTCACAGTATACAATACTGAACATGCCTTTACAGTATGCACTACAGAATATGCCTTCACAGTATACACTACAGAACATGCCTTCACAGTATACACTACAGAACATGTCACACCTTCACAATATACACTACAGAATATGCCTTCACAGTATACACTACAGAACATGCCATCACAGTATGCACTACATAATATGCCTTCACAGTATACACTACAGAACATGCCTTTACAGTATACACTACAAAACACACCTTCACAGTATACACTACAGAATACACCTTCACAGTATACACTACAGAACATGCCATCACAGTATGCACTACATAATATGCCTTCACAGTATACAATACAGAACATGCCTTCACAGTATACACTACAGAACACACCTTCACAGTATACACTACAGAACACACCTTCACAGTATACACTACAGAACACACCTTCACAGTATACACTACAGAACACACCTTCACAGTATACACTACAAAACATGCTTTCCAAAGTATACACTACAGAACAGGCCTTCACATTATACACTACATAACATGCCTTCACAGTTTCAAAGTATGCACTACAGAATATGCATTCACAGTATACACTACAGAACATGACTTCACAGTATATATTACATAATGTGCCTTCACAGTATACTCTACAGGACACGCCTTCACAGTATACACCACAGAACACGCCTTCAACACTACAGAACATGCCTTCACAGTATACACAAGTAACACAACAAAATATGCCTTCACAGTATACACTACAGAACATGCCTTCACAGTATACACTACAGAACATGCCTTCACAGTGTACACTACAGAATATGCCTTCACAATATACACCACAGAACACGCCTTCACAGTATACACCACAGAACAAGCCTTCACAGTGTACACTACAGAACACGCCTTCACAGTGTACACTCCAGGACATGCCTTCACAGTATACTCTACAGAGCATGCCTTCACAGTATACACTACAGAACACGCCTTCACAGTATACACTGCAGAATATTCCTTCACAGTATACACCACAGAACACACCTTCACAGTATACACTACATGCCTTCGCAGTATACACTACAGAATATTCCTTCACAGTATACACTACAGAATATGCCTACACAGTATATGCTACAGAACACGCCTTCACAGAATACACTACAGGACACGCCTTCACAATATACGCTGCAAAATATGCCTTCACAGTATACAGAACACACCTTCACAGTATATGCTGCAGAACATGCCTTCACAGTTTACACTACACAACATGCCTTCACAGTATACACTACACAACATGCCTTCACAGTATGCACTACAGAATATGCCTTCACAGTATACACTACAGAACATGCCTTTACAGTATACACTACAGAATTCACCTTCACAGTATACACTACAGAATATGCTTTCCACAGTATACACTACAGAACAGGCCTTCACAGTATACACTACAGAACAGGCCTTCACAGTATACACTACAGAACATGCCTTTACAGTATACACTACAAAAAATGCCTTCACAGTATACACTACAGAATATGCCTTCACAGTATATGCTACAGAACATGCCTTCACAGTATACACTACAGAACATACCTTCACAGTATACATTACATAACATGCCTTCACAGTATACACTACAGAACACACCCTTACAGTATACACTACAAAACACACCTTCACAGTATACACTACAGAACACACCTTCACAGTAAACACTACAGAACATGCTTTCCACAGTATACACTGCAGAACAGGCCTTCACACATTATACACTACATAACATGCCTTCACAGTTTCAAAGTATGCACTACAGAATATGCATTCACAGTATACACTACAGAACATGACTTCACAGTATATACTACATAATGTGCCTTCACAGTATACACTACAGGACACGCCTTCACAGTATACACCACAGAACATGCCTTCAACACTACAGAACATGCCTTCACAGTATACACAACAAAATATGCCTTCACAGTATACACTACAGAACATGCCTTCACAGTATACACTACAGAACATGCCTTCACAGTGTACACTACAGAATACGCCTTCACAATATACACCACAGAACACGCCTTCACAGTATACACCACAGAACAAGCCTTCACAGTGTACACTACAGAACACGCCTTCACAGTGTACACTCCAGGACACGCCTTCACAGTATACTCTACAGAGCATGCCTTCACAGTATACACTACAGAACAAGCCTTCACAGTATACACTACGGAATATTACTTCACAGTATACACCACAGAACACACCTTCACAGTATTCACTTCATGCCTTCGCAGTATACACTACAGAATATTCCTTCACAGTATACACTACAGAATATGCCTACACGGTATATGCTACAGAACACGCCTTCACAGAATACACTACAGAACACGCCTTCACAATATACGCTGCAAAATATGCCTTCACAGTATACAGAACACACCTTCACAGTATATGCTGCAGAACATGCCTTCACAGTTTACACTACACAACATGCCTTCACAGTATACACTACACAACATGCCTTCACAGTATGCACTACAGAATATGCCTTCACAGTATACACTACAGAACATCCCTTTACAGTATACACTACAGAATACACCTTCACAGTATACACTACAGAATATGCTTTCCACAGTATACACTACAGAACAGGCCTTCACAGTATACACTACAGAACAGGCCTTCACAGTATACACTACAGAACATGCCTTTACAGTATACACTACAAAATATGCCTTCACAGTATACACTACAGAATATACCTTCACAGTATATGCTACAGAACATGCCTTCACAGTATACACTACAGAACATACCTTCACAGTATACATTACAGAACATGCCTTCACAGTATACACTACAGAACACACCTTCACAGTATACACTACAGAACACACCTTCACAGTATACACTACAGAACATGCTTTCCACAGTATACACTACAGAACAGGCCTTCACATTATACACTACATAACATGCCTTCACAGTTTCAAAGTATGCACTACAGAATATGCATTCACAGTATACACTACATAACATGACTTCACAGTATATATACTACAGAACGTGCCTTCACAGTAAACACTACAGGACACACCTTCACAGTATACACTACAGAGCATGCCTTCACAGTATATACTACAGAACACACATTCAAAGTATACACTACAGAACACGCCCTTACAGTATACACTACAGACCATGCCTTCACATTATACACTACAGAACATGCCTTCACAGTATACCCTACAGAACACGCCTTCACAGTATACACTACAGAACAAGCCTTCACAGTATATATTACAGAATGTGCCATTACGTATACACTACAGAACATGCTTTTACAGTACACTGCAGAACATGCCTCCACCCTATACACTACAGAACATGCCTTCACAGTATACACTGCAGAACACGCCTTCACTGTATACACCACAGGACATGCCCTTACAGTATACACTACAGAATACGCCTTCACAGTATACACTATTGAACACACATTCACAGTATACACTACATAACATGCCTTCACAGTTTCAAAGTATGCACTACAGAATATGCATTCACAGTATACACTACATAACATGACTTCACAGTATATATACTATAGAACGTGCCTTCACAGTAAACACTACAGGACACACCTTCACAGTATACACTACAGAAAATGCCTTCACAGTATACACTACAGAACATGCCTTCACAGTATATACAACAGAACACACATTCAAAGTATACACTACAGAACACGCCCTTACAGTATACACTACAGAACATGCCTTCACATTATACACTACAGAACATGCCTTCACAGTATACACTACAGAACACGCCTTCACAGTATACACTACAGAACACGCCTTCACAGTATATATTACAGAATGTGCCATTACGTATACACTACAGAACATGCTTTTACAGTACACTGCAGAACATGCCTTCACAGTATACACTGCAGAACACGCCTTCACAGTATACACTGCAGAACACGCCTTCACGGTTTACACTACAGAACATGCTTTCACAATATAATCTACAGAACACGCCTTCACAGTATACACCACAGGACATGCCCTTACAGTATACACTACATAACACGCCTTCACAGTATACACTATTGAACACACCTTCACAGTATACACTGCAGAACATGCCTTCACAGTATACACTACAGAACAAATCTTCACAGTATACACTATTGAACACGCCTTCAAAGTATACACTACAGAACATGCCTTCACAGTATACACTATTGAACACACCTTCACAATATACACTACAGGACACGCCTTCACAGTATACACTACAGAACACACCTTCAAAGTATACACTTCAGAACACACCTTCACAGTATACACTACAGAACACACCTTCACCACAGTATACACTGCAGGACATGCCTTCACAGTATACACTGCAGAACGTATACACTACAGAACAATAAAATGTGCAGGGGTGATAGTATTTATCACTTGGTGATAATTCTAGGTTTACACTGATATGCGATCATGTGTGTCAACCAAAATGACCCCATGTTCATTTGAAGTTTGTATTTCGTATCATAATTTCAGTAATCAAAATAATGATCATCAATTTCTGAAGATACACATTTTTGTTCTAATTTAAATGTGTTATTTAAATATATACAGGCAAACCTTTGTTAAGAGACCAATGAATGAGAGCAAAATTGGTCTTTAAACACAGGTGGTCTCTTTATAGAGTTGCATTTTAATTTAAAATGGTAGACTGTACTCATATTTCCGTTCTTGTTTAACCCTTAACTCGCTAAGCACGACTATAATAGCCTTTGCGTCTATTGTAAACCCAAAACACTCCTTTATCACATAAATGGAATGGTCTTAAAGGGAGTACATCATGATTTTTCTAGAAATATCTTAAATTATAAAAATGTTCCAATTCATGATAAAACACTTATATCCATCAAAATATGATGTTGGAACCATATTGTTAAGGTTTAAACTTCGAATACACCATATAGCTAGGACGGAATCGGGCATAAAATGCTGAAATTAACCCTGGTGCGTAACCTAGGATAGCACGTATTGCCGAACAGAATGAATTTCCTTTTGACTAAGGGGTCATTTTTAGGATCATTCATTATGTTTAGGTGCTTTAAAATAAAAAATATCATTATTTGTCAATTTTAAGTCGGACCCCTAGACCCCTTTGAAAAGCCTGATGTACTCCCTTTAATTCAAAGAAAGAACAGTCCATTATATATATGTAGCAGGTTAAGGGTTAACAACTCTCATCAGCCTTTTTTGTTCAGTATGACACTGTATTCTCTTCTGATTTCAGCGAAAGATGTTGGAGATGTGGCAGTTCTCAAACGCGGGAAACGATTTGTGTATTACCTAATAACAAAACCAAAATATAGTGACAAACCCACCTACGAAACATTGGAACAAAGTCTGCGTGCAATGAAAAAACATTGCGTTGAATATAAAGTGACCCGTTTAAGTATGCCGCGCATAGGCTGTGGACTCGACAGATTACAGTGGGATAAGGTGGAAGAGCAACTGATTAATGTTTTCCAGGGCACAGATGTTGTGATTACAGTGTACTCACTGTGACGAGAAGTCGAAAGATATAAAATTACATAAAAAACATTATCGTTGACTGTGTTCATAACAAATAGATTATTGTTGCAGAATATCTTCTATGAAAGGTCCTTTTCAAAGGCTTAAGTACATGAAGTCATAAACCCCCAAAATTGTAAATTAAACACAAACGAAATGCGTTCAAAATGTGAATGAATCTATAATGGGATGATAAACAATGTATGCGTCAAAGGGTTGGGTGGGTGGTGAGAGAGTGTGGGTGGCTGTAGGTTTGGGAGGGTGGATGAGTGGGTGGTGTGTGTGTGGGGCTGCAGGGTTGGGAGGGTGGATGGGTGGGAGGTGTGTGTGGGCAGCTGCAGCAAAACATGGTTGTCGAAGGATGGTGGTGTGTCTCTTGCACTTTCACATAATACAATTGCAATTTGAGGAAACAAACCCTAATGGTATAATAATTTCATATTGGATACCTACTCACAAGTTCTTATGTTAAAGTCGGGAACATAAGGCAATTGATTTTTTTGACATTCACATCGTCCCATTTAATGCTCCCACCACCGAATGGTGAGGGGACATATAGTATAAGCCATTTCTGTCCGTTTTGAAAAGTTTTGAGTGTCCATGTCCTCCCAGATGTGCATATCGATTTAGCGTCAAAATTGACCTTGTATTACCAGTTATGGCCCTTTTTTGTCAAATTTTAAATTAAAATATCTTGCGTGTCTATTTCTTCCCACAGTTTTCAACCGATTACTTCGAAACTTTACAGGATGCTTACCTATGATGTCAAGATGTGCATATTGTTTCGGCGTCAATATATCTTGTGTGCCTTTTTACACCGATTGTTCTCAGTTGGGGCATTAATGTCCCATGGACACACATTTCTAGTTTTGGTCAACCATTATGTTAAAATTTCTTGTGTGTCCATCTTCTCCCACAGTTTTCAATTGATTGTTTCAATACTTTACAGGATGCTTACCTATGATGTCAAGATGTGCATATCGATTCAGCGTCAAAATCCACCTTGTATTACCGGAATGACCCTTTTTCGACATTTCTTTTAGGTTTTTCGCCGATAATTTCAGCGGGGGCATCCGTGTCCAATGGACACATTTCTAGTTCTACATAACTTTCATCTTATTAATAATTATTTGAATAAATGTAAATGAAATAGTTTTTGCATATTATGAATTGTTGATTATATAGCACCATTAATAATAATTTAAACCTTTGGTAGAATGACCGGAAGCTTGAAAACTCCCCAATAAATATTACCTTTTTATTTAAATATATTCAAGCAGATGTAGTCAAAATGATACTAAAATAAAACGAGGTGTCATTTTCATGCTTGATAAATTCTTCCAAGGTTGCAGTGTGTCTCTTTAAATAGAGTTGGTATACCAGATGAGTGGTGTCCATATGTAGGCACATCTGGTAGAACAGCTCAAAAGAAACAAGAAAGACTATTGGTGTATATGAATGTATGTATACCCAGTTGCTTAAGAAAGTGGAGACTGAGTTTTGTTTAGATCTAATTGTAGTGTTTTTTAGAATTAAATTGACGACAAATTCCAAAATGAATATGCCATGTTTGGTACCAACGTTTTTATCATTGCATTGCCAATATCATGTCTTTTGTTTTTCAATAGGTTGAATCATTAAGGGACTGTCGCTTGATAAAGAGGATAGGGTGTAAAGTAAAATTTTCAGTGTCCGTTTCTTTCGCAACTCAGAGTATATGTATGGCGTTTAAAGTCGCTTTTAACAATCTTCCGTTCATATCACGACGCGGTCTACTTTCAGCAGTGAGCTCTATGTTCAACTTCGTAGTGCTGCCACTATGGAATACCATGCCATTATATAAATAGTGCATCCCACTGAAAATAATGTCCACCAAGGCGAATGTAGGGCATATGTTCTGAGAAATTTGGATATCGCCATTGCACATAGTGCGTGTTCTGGGAAGCTTAGGTGTAGTCTTGTTACACAGCCATGTAATGTATTGGCCTCTTATTTACCGACTGCTTCCGAACGTTCAACAACATGCCCAGATGTGCACCTGCCAACAGGAGTTTAAGACTTGGACTTTTTATGCGTCCATTGCAATTTTTGAAATCTCATTAAAATCAAATCCTAATTACGCTTCGATACTTTCTGCAAAAGTAGTGTAGAGTGGAGTATCGTAGCATGATCAAAGGTCTGATTTTAATCAGATTGCAGTTTTTGTCGCCTAAACTCTTGTTATGGATTGCTTCCAAAATTGGCACAGAACTCCGACATGTACATCTAGGAATACAAATTTTTAAATTGTTTAGCACAGTTAACTGCCTTCTCAGATTGTTGATAAATCCATTGAAACTCTTGTTGCCAGAACTTGTTTCATCTAACTCCTTGTACAAATTCAAAATTCCCTCGTTTCGTCCCGAACTGTGCATTTCGAGCAATTTATCAAATCTTAAAGGAGGAGTAGTTGTGAGGGAGACATCTGTTTTTGAACAATCGAATTGGGTTTTAAGGCGCACCAACACATGAAAGGTTCTATGGCGCCTAACAGGCATGAACATGCCAGGCTCATCCTCCATGTACATCAAGATAAAATATGGACTGAACTGCAGAGTTGCTTCAAATTCTATTGTAGACACTCCATTTACGTTGGAGCCACATTTATTGTTTTTCTGCCACTGCTCTTAGTGATGTGAGCGAGATGGCACCTTCGGCCAGTAGAGCTAAAAATGACAAAATGAATATGAATGGGGGGTCCTACCCCTCTGCATGTGACGATGTGTTTGCAGTGGTTTTATTCTACCCCGGCAATCACACAGGGTAAAAACAACCCTCTAAACAATATTGGATTTTAACCCAGTCTGGTTTAAAGGGTAGATTATTCAATATATTGAAATGATCTTTGCACTACAGAGTTATTGCCATTTGTTATAAAAGCAAGACTTTTGTTTACGGTATATTGATCAAGTTTGGTAAGAATGTTTACAATAGATGTTCCAGTTCGGACCTTATCAAGTTTTAGTCGGTGAAAAGTCAAAATAAGTTTTAAATGGTACCGGTCTTTCACCAAACCTGATAATTTATGAATTAGAATTACAACAATGAGCACAGAACATCAATATATTATAGAGTTGTTCATGCCAATATAAGTGAATTTTAATATGTAAACTAAACTAAGATACTGGATTTTCAAAATATTTGCTTTGAACTCCATTAACATGAAACAACAATCAAAATTAACATGTCGCCAGTACTATACCCTATTGTTGATGTTGGAGTATATTGACAATAGGTGATATTATAATGCTGTTGCACGTGCCATTGTTTGTCAGAGGTATAGTATTGGTTTGATCCGTTAAAATGGATAAATGATCGACAACTGGCGACATGTTAATTGATGTATGCATTACTGTGTTATAACCCTTGATAAGGTAAAATCATTTGGTTTCAGCTATGTTGATAGTGAATTGAAATGTACATATACACTCAAGTGATATGAAAATGCAACATGGGAATTTCTGCTATATATTGTATGTACAATATGCTGCTTTTAATCGAATGGTACATGGCTACGTAAGACCTTTCCTTTTGGAAAAAATACTAAAACAACAAATAATACAGCAAATAGTATTCCTGCAATGTTTCATTATTCACAGAGCACGCGTTTGGCTCAATCATGTGAGCAAACTTAGGATGCAAAATTTTGCAAACTATTTACGTTAAATACTGTACTGAACTAGCTCAATTTTTCGAAGAGCAACTTCAACATTGATGAAGTTCTTGTTACAAAGTGTAGTGTGATTAAAACGTCTACAACATCACAGTTGTGTCCTTTCTCTAGTTAACTGCAACTTTTTTTTAAAAAAACATATTGGGATTTCTTTGGAATATTATGTGCAATTAAGTGTGCAGTATATACAATATATAGCGGAAATTCCCGGGTTGCGTTTTCATATCACTTGAGTGTATGTATAGTACTCGTCTAGATATATCTGTATCTACGATTGAGTGTAGGGTTATTGGTGATTTAGAAATGGAGCCAATGAAAATCCTTAACCCGACAAAAATGAGGTGTAAAACGTAGATCAAGGTTGGTCATTGTGCCCTACATTTAGTCGGAATGTGCAGTACTCGCGTACATGTATCTAAGTATTTAAGTTGGCAAATGTAGGGCTATCAGTGACTTGGAATACTTAGAAAGGGCGCTTATGAAAATATTGACCAGAACAACTGGTGTAAGTCAAGGCGGATCATAGTGGCTTGAATGTGTACTTGTCGTACTCCTACATGTATATCGTGCATAAAGTTTGAAGAGTTTACATACACTGAAATGTAAAAAGTAGGTCAAGGTTGGTCAGTGATCTACTTCGGGTCGGAATGTGTAGATTTATCTGAATGAATTAAGGGCTATCATGGGACACCTTAACCAGATTTATCCGTAACGAGAATTGGAGGTGGTCATTGCTGAGGAACAAAGAAGAAAACGAGTCCTTTTTTTGGTGGGGGTGGAGATGCATCCCGACATTGGGTGTTCTGTATGTCGTTTTGATGAGACGAGTATTTGTGCCAATTATTTCAAAATCCCTCCATGCGAGTTTTGGAACAGACAAGAAAACTGTAACGGACGAACAACAAATCAATATCTCTAGACTTCCATCGTCAGATAAAAACGAAATAGCATGCTGTCAAGTTACTGTCCTTGTTTATTGAAAAATATGCGCAATACACCTTGTGGATGTAATAAATTTGATATGAAAGTTTTTTCAGTTAACAAGGGGCATCTGTGGCCGATTTCTCTGACTTGAAATCACTTGCCCCTCACCGCTCTTGGTTCGATCCTTCAGGGGCCTAGGAATCATTATGTCAGGAAGCTATCCAGCTGGTTTGCAGATTTAGATGGTGTCGATGTATGATCCACTAAAATGGGCATATACATATCTGACACTATAAAGGAAAACAACTGCACGTGTAGGTAAAACATTTATAAGATGAAATGCAATATATACATAATGACAAAGATTTTTTTTAATTTCAATATAGAAAACATAGCTGTTAATATTTCATTTCCAAATAGCTTTTCTTTGTTTTATTTCCAGATTATTTTTAAATCGATCAAAATCATCAGCATCTGAAACATTTTCCTGGACATTCCAGATGTCATTTTCCAATTGAGAAGCTGACTTTTGTTATTTTTTGTTTGCACTTTTCCTACACTAACAACATACAAAACAGAACAATATCCATCTTCTGCACAAGTGTTCGTGTTGAATGATTGGTCCTAAGTTTTAGAAGACAAAGTAAGTTATAGAACGGACAGAAATCACTTCTTTTTGTACATGGACTATAAAATGACAGTTCATGTCTTAAAGGGACACACAGCAGTCTTGAAGACCAATCGTGCCTTAATAGCACCTTTATTTATTAATCCTTAATCTGGGTGCAATATAATCAAAAATAATTGGTTTGAACCTTTACCGATATAATGATATGCAAATATGACCACTACTAATACAGCCAAAAGCTTCCAGTTTTAAAAATATCAAAAATGCTGCGTGTCCCTTTAAACCAAATATTTATCTTTTGTATCTTACAGGTAGTGTACTAAGCGTGTTAGAATGTCAGATTAACTATGACGTAAACCGCCGACTGAATTCCCTTTAAAATACGATTCCATTCAAATCTTCCTAAATCTTTCTTTCCAATGTTGATGAAACATGTTCTTATTCATCACTCAATCTCTAATAATTCACACAATGTAAGCATGATTGGTGATCCTTGTATGAGCATGGAATAGAAGTGAAGATGACTTTGTACAATCCCTGATCACTGCACGGCCTGTATCAATGTTATATTATCTCCCTTGAGTAAAATACGACCTGAAATAGATTTATGAAAGGTTTCAATATTTATGTTTACAAATAAAATATACCTATCTATATTGTCTCTCTAGAAAAGTATTAATGTGTTAAAAAAAAAGATACCCCTACTGTCTATATAAACACATGGTAATAAAGATAGAGCTGACACCAACCTCGTTCCGATGTCTGTATCTTTGTCAAATTAACAATTTGTTTCAAATCCCTTACACCGTTTGTCAAGTCTGATTCCCATTTATCATAATATAATCACAGTTTGTACAAAAAAGCACTCTGTGGGTAGAAATTTAAGTGAAATCAACGATTGCTACCATTACAACATTTCCTACATGTTTACTTCTGGTTGTATTCAAACACGAGGTCAATGACCTTGAAGCTCTACCGATTGATTTTGATAGCTAGATCAACCATGGGAATCTGTGAAGTATTATGGAAATAGGACCAGCATTTTCAGAGAAGTAGTCGCCACAAGTTTTTCCTATATAACTTTACATAAACAAAGATGTTTCACATCAAATCAAAGAATTTTGTTTCGGACCAAGCTACCTGAATTCCAGTAGGACTACCTTAAACTCCCAGGTAGATTTCCCTTGAATCTTTTTACGCTTTAATAAGAAAGATAATAAAGAAAGAATTTTGGTATTCCTTTTCAGAGGTCAAGCAGACGTTCAAAACAATCTCAGTTACAAGCACACCATATACTATTGTGTGCAGAAATGAATTTCCTATCCAGCAATACCTTTTTTCCTACTATCCCTTGTAAAACAGCTATGGTACGTATTTTTACTTTTTAAAAATTATTCTTGAATATATTAGAAAATACTTTTGTGCTGATCCATATCACTATTATTTTTATTATAATAATGTGTTATGGACAAGCACAAAAGTATGTCAAGAATATTTTTTAAAAAAAGTAAAAATACTTACCATAGCTGTTAGATTCGTATTATGACGTAATTCGGCCCCAAATGGCGGTTTCATCTGTAAAGTCTGCTAGTGCCGATAACAAGTGGCAAAACACTCTTTGTTATGTGACTTTCTTGTGATACGGACTATGCAAACTGATAAAATATAGATTTATAAACTGATTGCGATTTGAAACTGGAATACTGCGCCAAAATTAACAGAGACCTGATTTCGGTAAAATTCATTTGTTTACCACCCCCGAAACCAAGAGAAACGATGAGCAAATTGAAATTGCACTTTGGTGACTTTGAACTCGGATATCTCAGCGAATTTACAAGGAAAGTAGGAAAAAAAGTATTGCTGGATAGGAAATTCATTTCTGCACACGATATACTTGTAATTGAGATCGTTTTGAACATCTGCTTGACCTTTGAAAAGGAACACCAACATTTTCCATTAATCTCCTTGATAGACAATTATAACAGCAGAAGGCAAATATTAGGATACAATTTTCTGTGGCTGTGGCGGCCATCTTGAATTTATGGCCGACCTGAAATTTTGCTAGAACCAACTTGACATCAAGAGCAACATTCTTGAGAAGTTTCATGAAAATCCGTCAAGTAGTTTCGGAGAGTAATTACTACAAATTTTTACTATATAACTCTATGTAAACAAAGATGGCCGCTGGCTGCCATGTTTAATGTCAAATCAAAAAGATTTTCAATAAGGACCAACATCATGTCATGCTGATCATTTTAGAAAAAGTTCCATATCAATATCACTTATAGTTTTCAAGAAGTAGTCGCTACAAACTGTTTTTTTTAAAAATCTATTTTTAGCTTTGGCAGCCATTTTGGATTTCACATCATCATGCATTTTTGCTAGGATCAACTAGACTTTATGGGCAAAATTTCTGCAAAGTTTCATGAAAATCCATCCAGTAGTTTCAGAGGAGTAGTCGCTACAAACAAAAGTTTACGGACACCGCACCACGGCATAAGCTCTGTCGATCTTTGATCAGTAGAGCTAACAAGACCTCGGTCTGAGGGTGTCTCACCCACCGCGGCAAACAGCTTATGAAATATTTTATTAAATTTGTGCTTAAATGATGTCCACCAAAGACAATAATTCATATGACCAAGTATCAAACAAATAAAAGCTAGGTAATCATAATAAGTTGTTACTGAGGTTAAGTGGTTTAACCAGGGTGTAGTTTTGGGAAAATAACGCAAAATATGACCTTGACCTTGGTATTTTTTGTCGTTCAGCTATGTCCACCAATGCCAACAATACATATGACCAAGTATCAGACATAAAGTGAGGCAATCACATAAAGTTAACTGAGATTAAGTCACCTAACCAAGGTTAAGTTAATACCCGACTAAGGTTAAGTTTTGGGAAAATAACGCAAAATATGACCTTGACCTTGGTATTTTTTGTCATTCAGCAATGTTCACCAATGCCAACAATACATATGACCAAGTATCAAAGACATAAAGTCAGGCAATCACATAAAGTTAACTGAGATTAAGTCACCTAACCAAGGTTAAGTTACCTGACTAAGGTTAAGTTTGGGGAAAATAACGCAAAAAAAACCTTGGTATTTTTTGTCTTCCAGCAATGTACACCAATGCCAATAAAACATATGACCAAGTATCAAAGACAAAGTGAGACAATCACATAAAGTTAACTGAGGCTAAGTTACCTAACCCAGGTTACGTTTGGGGAAAATGAGGAAAAATATGACCTTGACCTTGGTAATTTGTGTCGTTCAGTGATGTCCACCAATGACAGCAATATATATGAGCAAGTAGCTAACAAAGAAATAAAAGTTATCAGAAAAAGTTAACTAACCTAACCCGATGTTTAGGGTAAATAACGCAAAACATGACCTTGACCTTGGTATTATTTGTCGTACAGCGATGTCCACCAATGCCAACAATACATATGACCAAGTATCAAACAAAGAAAATGAGGCAATCACATACAGTTAACTGAGGTTAAGTTAACTAACCAAGCTTTGTACGAAAATGGCCTGGGTATGTTATAACTATCGTAGATATAATTATAAATCAATTTAAATATGTAGTTTTCATTGGCCTTAAGTTACCTAACCTTGGGAAAATAACGCAAAATATGACCTTGACCATTGGTAATTTTGGCATTAGGTGATGTCCCTTGACCCAACAAAAGTTTCAGAAAAATTCAAGCAGCGGTTGTTGAGTTATCGGTGTTTTAAAGTGTAGCCACCGCCGCCGGAAGTGACTGCTATGTCTCGCTACCCACTCTCGTGGGCGAGACAAAAATGGAACGGATGTTTTCCAAAACAAGAGGTCAATGACCTTGAAGCTCTACTGATGGTTTTGATTTCAGGAAGTAGTCGCTACAAACTTGTTTCTTGAAAAATTATTTTTAGCCGTGACGGCCATCTTGAATTACCGACCGACCTGAAATTTTGCTGGGATCAATTAGACATCAAGAGCAACATTCCTGTGAAGTTTCATGAAAATCCGTCAAGTAGTTTCAGAGGAGTAGTCGCTACAAGTTTTCATTATATAACTCTATGTAAACTAAGATGGCCGCTGACAGCCATGTTTAACATTGAATCAAAACGATTTTTGACAAGGACCAACATCATGTCATGCTGATCATTTTAGAAAAAGTCCCATATAAATATCACTTATAGTTTTCAAGAAGTAGTCGCTACAAACTTGTATTTTGAAAATCTATTTTTAGCAATGGTGGCCATCTTGAATTTCCGGCCGACCTGAAATTTGGCTAGGATCAATTAGACATCAAGAGAAACATTCCTGTGAAGTTTCATGAAAATCCGTCGTGTAGTTTCAGAGGAGTAGTCGCTACAAGTTTTCATTATATAACTCTATGTAAACAAAGATGGCCACTGGCTCAAAATGATGTTCGACTCGGATAACCATCATGTCATCCTGATCATTTTCGAAAAAGTCCCATATCAATATCACTTATAGTTTTCAAGAAGTAGTCGCTACAAACTTATTTTTTAAAAATCTATTTTTAGTTGTGGCGGCCATCTTCAATTTTGCTAGGATCAATTAGACATTCCTTTGAAGTTTCATGAAAATCCGTCAAGTAATTTCAGAGGAGTAGTCGCTACAAGTTTTCATTATATAACTCTATGTAAACAAAGATGGCCGCTGGCAGCCATGTTTAACGTCGAATCAAAAAGATTTTCGACAAGGACCAACATCATGTCATGCTGATCATTTTAGAAAAAGTCCCAGATCAATATCACTTTGAGTTTTCAAGAAGTAGTCGCTACAAACGTGTTTATTAAAAACCTATTTTTAGATTTGGTGGCCATCTTGGATTTCACATCAACATGAATTTTTGCTAGGATCAACTAGACTTCATGGGCAACATTTCTGTAAAGTTTCATGAAAAATCCATTCAGAAGTTTCAGAGGAGTAGTCGCTACAAAAAAAGTTTACGGACGGACAGATAGATGGACGACGCACCACGGCATAAGCTCTGCTGATCTCTGATCAGTCGAGCTAAAAAACTACATTGAAACATTTCTTAAAATGATGAAGAGAAGGTTATTTAACAATAGTATTTTATAAAGTTGTACACATTTTAATGATAAAATGCCTAACGTCCTATAAAATAGCGCAACAACCCGTATTTTTTGCGCTTGCATACAAACAGAATAGAATACCATGTGTCACCAGTTTGAGGCATACCTCTTATAGCATTGTATGCATCTTTCAGAATTACATTTATAATCTTTCAGAATTACATTTATAAATAAATAGTTTGTTAATTGTAACTTAATGTCTAAATTTTAAAACAACTGTCAGTAGAAAATAATGGAATAAAAACTCTATGCATAGAGTTATAAACGGAGTATTTGGCCAATTCAATTCATTCTATTGCTAATTCCTTTATCTTTTTTTTATCAGTAGTTCAAAATTATAGACGTCACACAGCACTTTTTCTTCGTTATTGCGACATTTTTTTTTCATGTTTATTGCTGCTTCCCATTTTGACAGGGAAAAAAAAGAAAAAGAAATATACATAATTTTTTTTATCTTATCAAGAGAGGCCATCTGAGGATATTTGAATTCATTTATTTTTTTCAGGGGCCTTGCCCCTTGGTTCCCCCATTTTTTTGGAGCATGCTCAAACCCTCTAACTTGGGCTACCTAAATTCTTTACCATATTATGTAAGTGATTTGTTTCTAACTTACTTGTCCTACGTAATATTTAAATGATCAAATTGATATATTGTTAAAGAATTATCTGAATCCTGCATCAATGAGCACTCTTCATAGCGAGCGGATGAGTGGAAATTTCGTGCCCTGTGATCACCACAAGTTGTAAGTCGACTACCTAATTTTCAAAGCTGGTAGTTTGGCTACCTCTTAAAAAAGTTAGTGTCACGGCCTGACATGGGTTTTGAGTAGTCGCCAGAACGCTGATTTTTAATACCTATTTATAGCTATGGCGGCCATCTTGAATTACTGGCCGACCTGTTTTTACTTAAGACAGACTAGACATCAAGAGCAACATTCCCGTCAAGTTTCATGAAAACACATGAAGTAGTTTCAGGAGTAATCGCCACACGTTTTTTCAACATAATTCATGTATACAAAGATGGCAGCTGGCGGCCATGTTTGACATCGAATCGAAATGTTTAGGACCAACTACATGCCATGCCAGTCATTTTAGTAATGTTCCAAATCAATACCACTTATGGTTGTTGAGAAGTAATAGCCACAAACTTGTATTTTTAAAATCTACTTTTAGCTGTGGCGGCCATCTTGAAATTCCGGCCGACCTGAATTTTTACCCAGGACCAACTAGACATCAAGAGCAACATTCCTACGTTTCATGAAAATCGATCAAGTAGTTTCAGAGGAGTAATGGCCACAAGTTTTTCCTATACAACTCTAGGTAACCAATGATGGCCGCTGGCGGCCATGTTCGTCATCAAATTGAAATGAATTTCGGTTAGGACCAACTACATGTCGTGCCAGTCAAAATGACTGGCATGACTGGCACGACATGTAGTTGGTCCTAACCAAAATTCATGGTAAACGTAAAGGTTCCAAATCAATATCATTTATTGTTTTGGAGAAAATCTATTTTTAGCCGTGGTGGCCATCTTGAATTTCAGGCCGACCTGAATTTACGCTAGGATTAGCTCGACATCAAGAGCAACATTCCTGTAAAGTTTCATGAAAATTCATCAAGTAGTTTCAGAGGAGTAGTCGCTACAAGTTTTTCCTGTACAACTCTATGTAAACAAAGATGGCCACTGGCAGGTTTGTTGACATCGATTCAAAATAAATTTTGGTTAGGATCAACTACATGTTGTGCCAGTCATTTTGGTAAAGGTTCCAAATCAAATATCACTTATAGTTTTTGAAAAGTAGTCGCCACAAAATCAATTTTTAAAATCATCATGACCTGAATATTTGCCAGGATCAACTAGACTTTGGGAGAAACATGAAAGTCCATCCAGTAGTTTCATAGGGCGTAGCAAAAAAATAACTTTGTTTCGGGTAACCCGACCCTACCTAGCTAAATCCGCCGATCCTAAAGTTTTTTTACCTTTCCCGAACAGAAAAATAAATTCGGTATGAATAAGCCCCATCCGACGTAAGCGTTTGTAAAACGATTTTTGATTGGCTGTTTTCAATTATTTGTCAAATCGTAACAGCGCGTAGAAAATCTGCATGTCAACATCCGGGCATCCAATATGGCGTCCGCATGGACAATACTGAATACATGGAGAAAGAAATGTGACCACGCCGAGGAAAGGCGATGTTTCCGGGTCCTCGCGGGCGATTTAACATTCGATAAATTAGAGTCGCAGATGCGCTGCAGTCAAGAAGGGTTGATGGAGGTTCTCCTCGCTAAGAATGAAGGTATTTTTTAAACCGAAAGTAGTTTTCATTTCTGCTTTTTTAGCGAAAATATTGTACAGGTCCGATAGCGACTCGAATGTCGGATATTGAAATTTAATGCAGGAATTTGACATTTGTTATTACTGCGCTGAAAGTGGGGCAGAACTACAGAGGGACCTTAAGAAGTCATATAAGTCTGGGTTTCCCGTTTGTTGCACATGTTTAGAGAAGGGATTTGAACATCCCTGTTTCAGACCGTATGGTAAACAATCAAAACTTGCATAAAAATACATTTGCCAAAGAATTATGTAGTATTTTGTTCTGTTTTATGCAAGAGGAAGATGTCTTTTGTAAAAGCAGAAATGTAAATAATTCAAGCTTTGGATCCCTGGGCCCGTGCTACTAAAACTTTTCATGCTCAACTGTTAGAATTTCTTGTTCAGACATCAAACCTTTACACGTTTTAATTTTTTCACTATGAAAGGGTGTCTTTAAACAGGTTTTCTGTAAATGATTTAAAGTCACTTGTAATGGACAATTTCATCAAAACAAATGGTGTAACTTCATTGTGATGGTCTCTTGTCTGTATTATTAAATCACAGTTTTTCTAGATTGTTGTGTATGTTGTTAACACGATAAAACATTTGAAATGATAAAATTTTAATTATTAAAATTGTGAAAATATTTCGCATTTGTCTCGCCTTGTTGTTAAGGTAAAGATGACTCGACAATACCATTGACTTCATTTAATCATTACGTTGTTCGTAAACTACTGTACAAACAATTCCACTCAATAGAATGGCAATGTCAAGTCCATCTCTCTGTCCGTCTGTATCAATATCAAAGATAAGCAAATTATCAGCAATAGAATGGCAATGTCTAGTCCATCTCTCTGTCCGTCTGTATCAATATCAAAGATGAGCAAATTATCAGCAATAGAATGGCAATGTCAAGTCCATCTGTCTGTCCGTCTGTATCAATATCAAAGATGAGCAAATTATCAGCAATAGAATGGCAATGTCTAGTCCATCTCTCTGTCCGTCTGTATCAATATCAAAGATGAGCAAATTATCAGCAATAGAATGGCAATGTCTAGTCCATCTCTCTGTCCGTCTGTATCAATATCAAAGATGAGCAAATTATCAGCAATAGAATGGCAATGTCTAGTCCATCTCTCTGTCCGTCTGTATCAATATCAAAGATGAGCAAATTATCAGCAATAGAATGGCAATGTCTAGTCCATCTCTCTGTCCGTCTGTATCAATATCAAAGATGAGCAAATTATCAGCAATAGAATGGCAATGTCTAGTCCATCTCTCTGTCCGTCTGTATCAATATCAAAGATGAGCAAATTATCAGCAATAGAATGGCAATGTCTAGTCCATTTGTCTGTCCGTCTGTATCAATATCAAAGATAAGCAAATTATCAGCAATAGAATGGCAATGTCAAGTCCATCTGTCTGTCCGTCTGTATCAATATCAAAGATAAGCAAATTATCAGCAATAGAATGGCAATGTCTAGTCCATCTGTCTGTCCGTATCTATATTAAGGATAAGCAAATAAAATATGGTACTGCACTAGCATTTTTGAAAAGCCACACATTCCTGATTTAAACTTTTTATTCAAGTAAATCTTTGATACATGCATATTTTGTCAAATTCATAACAAACAAAGCCTCAACAACAATATGGTATATCAGGGAGAGTTGAATGTAAAAAAAAACATGTAAACACATAACACAAAAAATAAAAAAATAAAAAATAAAATAAAATAATTTCCCTACCTACCCTACCTACTGATTTTGGAGATGTTACCCTAAACAAACAATTTTTTTTGTTTGGCCTAGTACATAGTCGCTACAATTTTTTTACTATATAACTCTATGTAAACAAAGATGGCCACTGGCAGCCATGTTTAAAGTTGAATCAAAATGATTTTCGACAAAGACCAACACCACCCATGCCCTCCTGGTTCAGCTGAAATAGCTATCCACTGTGGGCTATCGCAGCCCGTCAGGACTGTGTGACTGTCAGCATGAATAATAATTATTTATAATTTTGTTAATATTATATATGCATATGTTTGCAAAGTATCGCATTCTTTATACAAACCTAATGTTTTTCTGGTTTTGTTCTTCATGTGGACCTCTTCAGCCTCATCTAATACAAGGTTCATGTACTCGTCAAATCCCTGTAACATAACATCAGTGTTAGACACGGTATTTGGTGTTTGGAAAACACAGATGCAGGACACAGGATCAACTGAAGATTGTTCAGGGTTCCCAACCTGATCGGAAGGCCAAATTCAAGGACCTTTTTTCAAAATTCAAGGACTAATATTCGCGCAATGTAATGCCCAAAACAGCAACACATATTCTAGGAACGCACAACCAATAGCCATTTTTGGGACGAACAGCAAAAATCTAGAATTTAAGGACTTTCAAGTACCGTATCAGATTTTCAAGCACTTTCCAGGCCTTGATTTTTTCCCCTCCAAATTCAAGTACTTTCAAGGATTTCAAGGACCCGTTGGAACCCTGATTGTTTGAAAATATCAAAAGCTTGATAATAGAAATTCCAGTAGATCTGAATCTTTTTAAGCAGAGTAATAATGGATACAGTTTTGTGCATTACTATTGGTTTTATAACTATGTACAGTCTTTGAATTAACATTTTAGTGTCACTAGCCCGAATTCTTATATACTCAATGAAAAGTTTAAACCCATACATTTTCCTTTAGCCCGAATACATAAATTTAAAAAAACCACTAGCACGAATGACAGTTTACTAGCCCCGGGCTTTAGACTAGTGGGTTAAATCGAAGACTGTATGTGGAAGATTCACACCAAACCCATACATACATTTACCAAACACTGACTAGGATGTGGTGTTCCACGGAAAACTTGTGTCGCCTCCCATGTACTTATTTCAGCGAGTACAATTAATACATAATTTATAAAAATTTGAAGATAGGGGTTGCAATCCTTCGTGAATTATGGATTTTTTTTTAGTGTTGAAGTTTTTGAAAACGGACATAAATATGCATTGGATAATTGATAAGGAAGAACTGTATAAAGTTTCATGACCATATAGGTTACTATTTTGCCAAATTATGAGCTTGGTTCGGTTGCAGGTTTAAGTTTTATGAAAAGGGGCATAAATCTGCTGAAATGAAGTCAGTTATTGGTCATGGATTACAGTATCCTGTGTGGTAAGATGAATATGTGCAGTCTTCCAATTAACCCACTAGCCCCAAGCCCGGGGCTAGTAAACTGTCATTCGGGCTAGAGATTTTTTTAAATTTATATAGTCGGGCTGAAGGAAAACGTAGAGGTTTTCATGGAGTATATAAGAATTGGGGCTAGTGACATGAACATTTTAATTCAAAGACTGTATGTGTGTTAAGTTTCATGAACATAGGTCAAATACTTCTCAATTTATGGCCAGTTATGACTTGGTTAGGTTGCAGGTTAAAGTTTTATAAAAGGGGGAATAACTCTGCCAAAAAGAGAGTCCGAGTTATTGGACATCAGTAAGTTCAAGGGCTCGACGCTAAGGACTGTCCGATTGCCCCGGGCAGGTAAAACACTGATCCGGTCAGGTAAAGTCTCGAAGGCTCAATCCCGTCGGGCAACTTCAAAACTGAGTGACAAGGACTATATATAATATGACAAAACTCACTGGTCTAATAATGCTTTTTTCGTCCGCGTTTCTAACTTTAATAAGTGTTTTTAACTGTAATAAGCTTCACAAGTCTTTGAAACAATTAACATAGCTGCCTGTTAAAGACTTAACACAATACGTACCGCAATACAGCCCTCCAGACGCAAGTTGGTCTGTTCATATAGCCACACCTGAACTCGAGATCTCTGGAAGGTAAGAAATATTTCACATTTGATTAATCAATATTTGAGGAAATTTAAATAACACAGACTGACATTGATTTTTTTTCCTTATATAAGCGGTACCGTTCCCAATCAGGAATGGTTAAGTTTTTTCCCCAAATGACAGACGCGAAAATTCCCAATTGGACACCATTCTTCGTTTTATTACGTTTTTGCGATGTTCAGGCCATCCTAATAAAAATATTTGTTTGCTGTTGCCCGACCCAGTATTTCATAAATGGGTAGGTAGGTAGGTAGGTGATTTTTTTTTGCCTTATGAAATTAAAGAAATATATACGGTACTGAAAATAGCAACAAAAAAAGAAAAATGTTGAAGAATCGCTGTAAAAAGTTTTGGATAGGACCCTTTTTCATGGGTAGGTAGGAAAACAGCAAACCTAACTTTTTTTTATGGTCAGCCTCAAGGGGTGAAATTTTTACAGCCACCAGTGAATTCTTCAATAAATGTACTTTTACTGATTCGTAACCACCATTGAAATAGCAATACATGTAGGTGTTGCGGACGAATGAATACCAATTGATTGGAGGTAGTAAAACGAAAACATGTCGCACAATAATAAATACTAGAAAAAACTGGCAGAGTTAGCGAAGGATCAGAACGACGGTATAAATGTTAGGGATCTAACTGAATTTTCGACTTCTGCGAGTCAGTGTGAGCAATCAAACACTGTCTGATCTGATCAACATGTTGCAGTTTCAGTTGAAAAGTCGTCATTTACTTGTTAATCTAGAGCCTTTACAGTACAAAATCCATCATTTAGTCTGCAAAGTGCCAGTACTGAAATGTGTCTGTCTGAGCCACCATAACAGTAGAGACATGCAATTTGCAACATTAAAGCTTTGAGAAACAGGGAATGTTCATGTAAAAAATAAAACACAAATAGAAGTTGCTCGATGTTTTATTTTGGTTGTATAATCATTTAAAATATATCTTGCAAAAGTGGCAATGTTACTAAGTAAATTTCCCAATTTGTTGAAAATTGTGACGCAAAATTTCCCAATTGGACGGGAACCAAACCGGTACCAATCCCAGAAAGGTGGAAAAAATCACTAACATTATCTGCCAAATTTAATATTTTGTTTGAAGGGCGTTTTATGTTATTTTCAGCACATTTTATTATACATGTATATAGATTATCTTGGTTTTTATGTGGTGGAGACGGACCGGTCATTTTTTCCTGGGTATAACCGATACTCATCCGTAAGAATCAACACTTTCTCGCTTACAAGCTCCCAGTGGGATCCAAACCCACATTGTTTTTACCATTCCAGCCACGGATGCGCTTCAATTTTATACTGAACTGAAGTGAAATATCTGTATTTAAGATCTCTTATAATTTAATTAGTTAACGTTTAATTAGGATATTAAAATAATCAATATTACAAAGAACCAAGGAAGGTTATTTATACTTACATTTTGGAGGTATCTGAAGATGAGATTCTGAATATCTGTTAAGGAAAACATAAACTATGGCACAGACGACAATTTTCAAAACAGAACACATTCAATGTTTGCAGAATCGGAAAATTATTTAAATGTCCACTCGTGCTGCAATAGTTTGCTGGTACACGTACTTCATTGTTCACGTGCTTTAAAATCTTCTTTTAGGAAATATAAAATTCAAAGCTGTCCATGTTTTTTTTAACAATGTTAAGTAAACCAGGGATTTTTTTCATGATTTTGGGAACATGACCCGTACCCCTGGAATTGGGAATTTTAGCGCGATTTTTTATAAAATTGGGAATTGTAGCGCGATTTTTAATAAAATTCGGAAAAATATAAAGTAAAGCTTTCCTTTCATAATTATATCTTTAATACTGTTTTTTGTACACCAAGATAAACAGAAGCATTTATAAGCTTTTGAACCCCAATCATTGGATTGGGACACTAAAAAAAAAAAAAGATTTTTTTTTTTTTAAAATTGGGAATTTTTTCCTCTTAATTGGGAAAAAAAGGTATGTTTTGGCATTGGGAATATGACCGAATTTCGGCTATAAAAACAGCCAAAAAAAACCCCTGTAAACACAGGTATTACTTTTTTTGGCCTTATGGAACTAGACCACATGAGAGCATCGAGATATTTCAGAAGTATATACCGAACATGTCTAGAGTGGGTTACAAATACATCAGTACAGCTCACGCGAAACCCACACTTTACTCTTTCACGTCGAGTGAGTAATGTACAAATCACGTACTTACGCAGAGTTTGGATGATAAAACTACTCGGCGTGGGAAACAGCTACGCAAAAAGCTCTCGGCGTAATTACAAACTCGGAGATCGCCCAGTCAAAACTGCACAGGTAAAAGGTGCAACTTTTTATAAATGCAGTCTTTTTAATGCATAATTATTCAATAACTTTAGAAAAAGTCGAAGCAGAAGACAATTTTACTTTTGTTTTGGAAAAGCGGATGTGGTAAAATTTGAATGCCCGGATTATGTATACTGGGTCACGACAATAGTATGGCGGTTCCTATTACCGGCTTCGCGGCGAATGAACATAAAATTCAGTCAGTAATTATCATACTGGAAATTATAGATATATTTTTAAATACTGGTTATTTGTAACAAATTTTTACTATTCTCCTGTTTATTATTAATACATTGATGGGTTCTTTAGTCAGAAAAAAACTGTAAAGAATTCCGAGTCATAAACCCGTTGTTAAAAGGTACATACAAGGATTATGGGTATTTATGTCGGTTGAAAAATAAATGACTTTTGGACAACAGAAACGAACACAACTTGTGATTAAATGCATTAAAAGACATATTTGTTTCGAAATGTATTCATTGTATTTATCAGTTGTGCACAGAAAAGATGCACACGGTGTCTTCATTTTTTGTACTTTTTATGGCGATTGACTTTTTCAAGCGCGCTGTCGAAAAACTTCCCCCGAAAAGTTGACTGAAAATTCAGATTTTCCCCAATAATAAATCACCACGGTAGGGGGCATTTGTCCACCTATACAAAAACATGAGGGGGCATTTGTCCACCTATACAAAAATGAGCAGGGGGTCATTTGTCCGGGGGGGGCATTTGTCCTAGATTCACTCACCACAGGTGTGCACTCATGGTTAATTGGATTCTCCACGGAGTAACTTTCAGTGTGATCACAACGAGTGATTCGACAATGGCGTACATTTGCCGCGTGGATTCGCTGAGTCCAAACACCGACTCGACGTAGATTCACGCGGCACTCTATACGACCAAACTCGACGAATCGAGTGAAGTGTGGGTTTTGCGTGAGCTTTACTGTAATTGATTGGGATGATATTATTTTTTGGCAAGTTTTAAGCATGTGTGGTATTTAAGGTCTCACCTTACCAGCTATTTTTACGACTTTGATATTTCATCCGGCTGTGTACGATCCGACTTTATAAAAAAGGACAATGTAAGAGTGCTGTTTTATATTACTGTTAGTTTATATATCTCTTTTTAAAAAGCCTAAAGTGCAAGTTGCATTTCCAGCAATGCGATCAACATGAGTTTCGATGACAAGTTGCCAGCCAGATCTACCCCAAGGTATAGAGCGTTGCCGACTGTTTCTAACGTATGTCCATGGAATGTGTACGTAGTCGGTAATGTTTTTTTTCACTTGGTCAGAGAAGGCTCGGATTAATAATTTGCGTGCTGTCCTCTGGTCCGGAACCTCTTTGGGAATGTGCAGACTTGGTGGTTCCAAATACCCTACATATATGTCAAAGCTGTGTATTGATGGATCTATGGTAGGTGATGATTAAGGTATGGTCGAGAGCTCAGCAGTATGTCAATATAGAAAAGATAGATAAATCCTAAAAGTTCCTTTGTAATTTGCTCGATATGTGTTTTCGCGATCACATTTCAAAGTATTGTGTCTTAAAAACTATAAAATTGTTCAAACAACGAATGTGTGAATAACATTTATGAAAAGGATACAATGGGCTGAACCATCACTTTCTGTACTTTTGCTCCTCCTTTGTAAGCCATTTTGTGTTTTGAAAATGCACGTTTTTATCACGTTACCCGGAAAATGGCGGCCCAGCAAGTCTGTGTAATATAATTTATACACTAGCATAAGAATCACACATGTTGTAACGAGCGTTAGTGTTGGGGGAACATGCATGAAATAGGTTACGTGTTGGGGAATATGCATGAAATAGGTTACGTGAAAGCCTAGTTATACGGCGAGCACAGTCTAGTTATGGAATTGACAGGGCTAGTGCTTGAAATCGGCTAGAATTTAGTGTAAATATCACAATAATGAATCAGTACTTTAATTTACAAACACAGTGTTGATTTACAAAATATCAAAACAATTATAATATGAACTAAGGTAAAACCTTGAGGCGATCACAGAAAATGTGAAAGTAAATTTTAAACAAATAAAAATCATTGAAAGAACAATACAGACAACTTGTCAAATTGAAAGCAACTCAATAATGAGGTCCTCTCAGATTGTTTGGGGAACATGGCCATTTATATTTGGTGAAAACAATGGCTGTTATTTTCAGGGAACAAGAGAACATTGACACATATTTTTAGGGAACAAGCGAACATGACTTGTTTGCACCTACGACGCCATTGCGTTCGGACGCTGTGGTTTCTATAGGACCCTATTTCTCATTTTTACAGGAAATACAATTCTAACATCTAGTTTTAACATAATAAAAAAAAATCACAAAAGGTTAACATTTCAAACAATATTTTTGTGATGACAGTGTTGTATAAGATGCAACTATAATTACTGTAGGCCAGAATGAATTTTGGGGGAACGTTTGCAAAGATTTTAAACATTAGAAATACTTTTAGAGAACAAGTTTTTTTTTGTATCACGTTTTACGTCATTTTCAACACATGCAAGGTTATATATGACGGTCATTTTTTTTTGTGGTGGAGGCAGACCACCCACTTTTAATGGGTAGAACCAATACTGTACACCTCCCGTCGTCCGTAAGAATCGACACTTTCTCACTTACAAGTCGATCTCCCAGTGGGATTCGAACCCGCAGCGGTGAGAGGCGAATGTTTACAACGCAACATCGTTAACCATTCGAGAACAAGGGAACATTGGAAACAAAATATTTGGGGAACAAAGCAAAACAATTGTGGGGAACAAGGGAACACTAACTTATATTTTCAGGGGGAAAAGAAGATGGACTCCTTCCCCACTCCTGGGGGGCCTCAATAATACATATAAGAATGGATAAATCATTTGGCCTAAATGCAATGTACAATTTGAAAGGGACAAACTGCATTTACCATATTCTTCATACTGAGGGGGGACTGATTAAAACAGGCAAAAAAATGTTCAAGACAGTTTTTGATAATAATGATCAGTTGGGGTATATATTTAGATTAAGGTTGTTGGCTGGGCAAGTTTTGACATCTTCAAGTCTACACATTTTGTTTTTTAAACCATAGTTTTATTTGACAACAGAATTGTTTATTTTTTTCCATTCTAGTAGATATGGATATAATGTAGGATTTATGATGGTAACATACCAAATTTTAACCAATTTTTTTTTCCATATTTTTTCCGTCATTTGTGATCATTTTTTGTTGTCAACAAAATAGGGGGTACGGGTATCTCTGAGTAGAATTTATCCTTTTGCTATAGAATAAATCAGATTTTTGTTTTTCGGTAATGGAATACATATATAAAAGTAGATACTGAGCTAATTTTATTTTCGATCTCCATGTCAATATTGTGTGTACAGTATTTTACATTGAAAATGTCAAAATAACTCCTAAATGGGTGTAATTTAAAGAATTTTTAATAAAAAATTATTAGAAGCCTGGTGACCTATATATTTTTTTACTTGTTTTGAAAGAAATGTCATAGGACCTTGACATACACAAGTTTTAAAAAAAGTTGATCATTAGAACATTTTTTTTTATCTTGAATTAATTTTTCGGTAAAAATAAAAGTGGGTGTGGTACGGTCCATATATGTTTGCTTTTTAAAGTAAAAAGACGAAAGAGGATTAAAATTGCTTTTGTATGATTTGAAAGATATGTATATATGCAATCGAAAATTAATTGTTGTTTTTCAATAAACGTAATGTTATGAAAACAATTGTGAAAATGTTCAATGACAATATTTTCCCTCTTTTTGGTAAAATTTTGAAGTTAAAAATATGTGCCTTCTTCAATGACGACTAGTGGGGAAAAAAGTGTGGTGACCTAGCCTTTTTTTGATAATTTTGAATCTAAATCCAAAGAAGCTTTAAATACGAATTTAAAAAAAATCTCATCACTACGTCCTTTCCCAGCCAACCTCCTTAAAACGTTTTAGACTACTAAGCTTGAAAGAAACTAAACTGCCAAACTGAGCATTTGCCTCACTGCTTCAAGTAGACACTGTCGTGATATAACTAAACTGAAAGATTGTTAACTATAACTATACATACATTGTTCCAATTGCCTTTTTACAGGCTTTTTTTCTTTTTGCCAGAAATTTTGACCAAAAAAAAATTACCTCTGTTTCCGGTGGCCCTATTTTTAAGGGGCCGACACTAAAAATTTATGAAAAAAATAAATAAAAAAAATAAAAATGTTCTGAACAATGATTTATCACAATATATCGACGTAAACTGTAGTCTCTATCATCCAGACACACTCAAGCCTTCGGCACTTCTCGCTAGCTGTGCTCGCTATTATCGGGTTGATGTCGGGCCAATATCATAAGCCGACGCCGGGCCTATTTGCAGCCGAGATTATAACCGACATCGGTCCGATATAGACAACGACATCGGTTTGATGTCGGCCCGATATAGAATGCTGGCTGGGATGCTGGTGTCGGTATTCCTTCGGAAGGTAGCTACAGACTGCACGGGCTTGTTGACTTTTTTTTTAAATTAAAATTAAGGATGTATTATTTTATACATGTAGATCTATTTAACTATTGCAAGGACTGGCGCTGTCAACAAATATAATTATGTTTATAATTATTTCATGTATATGTAACATTTACTGTTGTGTCACCCATATCATAGATCTACATACCTGTATATCCATGCCCATATAATGGCATGTAATGTAACATTTACTGTTGTGTCACCCATATAATGGCATGAACATGTAACATTTACTGTTGTGTCATCCATATAATGGCATGTATATGTAACATTTACTGTTGTGTCATCCATATAATGGCATGTACATGTAACATTTACTGTTGCGTCATCCATATAATGGCATGTATATGTAACATTTACTGTTGTGTCATCCATATAATGGCATGTACATGTAACATTTACTGTTGTGTCATACATATAATGGCATGTATATGTAACATTTACTGTTGTGTCATCCATATAATGGCATGTACATGTAACATTTACTGTTGTGTCATCCATATAATGGCATGTATATGTAACATTTACTGTTGAATCACCCATATGCCATTACGTCATTAAGACTTCAAAGTAAGCTTATGCGTAATTTAGTTGTTACTATACTAGGCTATATGTTAGCGAAGCGACTATCGTGTAACACTATTATGTACCAGCAAGTTCAGAACATTTAAAAGGTGAACTGTTTATGTAGTATTAAATGGAATAAGTCAAAGACAAAGATTATAGACAACTACAACAACAACAACAACAACAACAAAATAAATAATGCATACATGGATATATATATCCGAATTCAATCCGTTTGCAGTCACAGCTGTCGTCTCATCCTTTTCGTCACTGACAGGACGAAGAAGTCATGACCAAATCCGTCAAAATTGGCCACTATGGCGCGACACAAACCATCTTAATGGGAAAGGCTGTTTGCATGTACCCCATCATACATTCAGCTGTAGACACAATTTATTAAAAACTCTACACCTTCCGTCTTGTTCTATTTTCTTGGTCGTGATTTGTATGACCTCACTGAACATAACTCTTCTGACCTGATTTCCAGGAGTTATTCTCCGAATAAGTGTCGTTATGTTATTTTCCAAGTCTTCTGTTAGTTTTTTTTTTTAATATATATATTTTTTTAATTTTAATTTACAGCTTTTTGAAACAATCAGGGTAAAAATGTTAACAATAAACGTTGCATTTTGAAGGAGTGTTTTTGACATTGTAAAGGTATAACTTATGTCAGCAAGTAACATTTACCAATGACAGTGTGATATTGAGCTTAATATGCATGGTGATGGAACTTGAATTGAATTGGATTTTAAGGCGCACCAACACATGAAAGGTTATATGGCGTCTAACAGGAATGAAAATGCCAGGCTCATCCTCCATGTACATCGAGATAAAATATGGAGAATGGGCCTAGAACTTCTCACCTGCAGAACTGCGGAGTTGCTGCAAATTCTATCGTAGACACTCCATTTACGCCGGATCCACGTTTATTGTTTTTCTGCCACTGCTCTAGTGATATGAGCGAGATGGCACCTGAAACAATGCGGGGGTCATGATGAAGACCTTTAATGAGCATGAACAAAAAATGATAAAATGAACATGAATTTGTTGGTAGAGGGTAATATAGAGGGTCATATGTAATAATATATATTTACCAATTAAAAGTATAGGTTCATTCAAAGGTTCTTAAAATACCCATGATTGGAATATGCGCCGCAAAATGAATTATGAGTAGGTAATTCTTAATTCGACGCTCCAATTTTGGGTTTAGCCTATCTGGTTAAAGCCGTTTATATTGTGCCTAAAGAGTTTGGAATCTGAAAATATGTAAGTTATATATATACCGCGTCGTTAGTAGGTTTAGAAACGGTGCACATATGTTGTAAAGTTGACTACTGTTGGCGGGATAGCTACGTATAGGATAGAGGAATAGAATACAAATCTTCACCATTAAGAAACCGAAAGGGAGGGAGCGTAGCGACCGACCGCGGTTTCTTTATGGTTAAGATTAATCTTTATAGACTATCCGACTTAGTGTTTATCGATAGCCTCTATATATGTCATTCTCTAACCTCTGAAGAGCGCTGGTAGTAAATTCGTCATGAATAAATACAGCTAGTATTTGTAATTCTGAATGGTTTAAAAAGTAGGATAAACACTAATTCAAATTACCATTAAATAACTATGAATACTGAATAAGAGATCAGTGAATACAGCACGAGAGAACTGTAGTAGACTACTCGGCTTTGTTGTGCTCACGAGAGGTAATATAACGTGCAACGCCCATCTTCAAACTTCATAAACATAACATATCTTAAAAAATATCAAACATGCAAACAACTGTAGATAACGACGACCGACATTGATCTACTTTTAAGAACCATTTCCACTTGTTAAATTGTTTTCTATGGAAAGCCTCGGCTGCCTTCCTTTGGCCTTTTGCATTTTGTGCAGTCGTCTTCTGCTTTTTCTCTGTTGTTATGTGCCTTTTCTATGTTGTCATGTGCATTTCGTAAGTTGTTATGTGGTTATGTGCATTTTCTATGTTGTGACGTGCATTTTTGAAGTTGTCTTGTTCATTTTCTAAGTTGTTATGTGCATTTCGTAAGTTGTTATGTGCATTTTCTAAGTTGTGATGTGCATTTTTGAAGTTGTCTAGTGTATTTTCTAAGTTGTTATGTGCATTTCGTAAGTTGTTATGTGCATTTCGTAAGTTGTGATGTGCATTTTTGAAGTTGTCTAGTGCATTTTCTAAGTTGTTATGTGCATTTCATTTCGTAAGTTGTTATGTGCATTTCGTAAATTGTGATGTGCATTTTTGAAGTCCTCTTGTGCATTTTCTAAGTTGTTATGTGCATTTCGTAAGTTGTTATGTGCATTTCGTAAGTTGTGATGTGCATTTTTGAAGTCGTCTTGTGCATTTTCTAATTTGCCAATTAAAAGTATTGTTGTTCTGTGCATTTCGTAAGTTGTTATGTGCATTTTCTAAGTTGTTATGTGCATGTTTTAAGTTGTCTTGTGCATATTATAAGTTGTTGTGTGCATTTTCTAGGTTGTCATGTGTATTTTCCAAGTTGTCATGAGCATTTCGTAAGTTGTTATGTGCAAACTACAGGTTGTCGTTAAGTTGACGTTTTATCGGAATAAATGTTGAAGGAAACACCGGTAGAAATGGCGACTTCAGGAGCGAACGATATGCTCTGCCTACTTTAAAAAAACTGGGCTAGGTACATTATACAATAGACCAAGGTTTATTAACTCCACGTCAGACAATGCCTTACACATTTTGAAATCAATTTTCTGTTCTAAGAATTTATTGTTTAATGTA
Organism: Cyrtodaria siliqua; assembly: GCA_037043455.1. Taxonomy (NCBI): domain Eukaryota; kingdom Metazoa; phylum Mollusca; class Bivalvia; order Adapedonta; family Hiatellidae; genus Cyrtodaria; species Cyrtodaria siliqua. The sequence goes on from JAWPHD010011994.1 coordinate 47,595, forward strand.
CCTAGCCTTATAGAATAGACCAAGATTTATTAACTCCACGTCAGACAATCCCTTACACATTTTGAAATCAATTTTCTGTTCTAAGAATGTATTGTATAATGTACCAAGCCCAATTTTTGTTAATTGAATACCACAGTGTTTTACAGTTACCACAATAGGCTGGAAATAGGTCCTTAAAGCTACAGACACTGTATTTAAACCCCTTTCTTCTTTGTAGGCGTGTTTTTATTTGTAACTTCATGTTCACCACCTCATGGCGAATGTGGTTATATTAAGCGATACAATTTAACGCAGAACATCATTTACTCTATAGACATCGAGCAGTACACATCGTATCTGTACACAGGCAGCATTATGACTTACAAGATTATTTTTGTTGCCTCTTTAGTGAATATAACACACGACCTTCTAATTCACAGTCCAATGTGCTGACCACAGAGCTATGGCGACTTCTTGAGAACGTTGTATATTTAGTAAAATATATACTGAGCAAAAAAACCAAAAAACTTTCCTCCATGTTTAAGTTAAATTACTAAAGATGTCCACCGTTTTCAGTATAAAACCTATACAGAAAATTAAGTTTGTTTATCTGTGAACAGAATTCAGTTAACAAAACTATGCTGCAATCTGAAGTTTTTGTGTGGCACGCTAGTAAAGTCGCGAGGAGTCTAAATTGAAAATCACAAACAATAAAGGTCAATGTCACACGTAGGGGTCATGCAGTCCGATCCTGTCCGGGCTGTAACCTTGTCATGCATCGAGGGATTTTGAAATTACTTGGCAGAAATGATCAACATAAGAGAACAATTGTCGTGCACAACACCCAGGCCTCCAGCTCGAAGGTCAAGGTCACACTTAGAGGTCATGCAGTTCATGCAGTCCGATCTTGTCCGGGCTGTAACTTTGTGATGCATAGAGGGATTTTGAAATAACTTGGTACAAATGATCACCACACGAGAACGATGTGTCGCGGATAATACCTGGGCTTCCAGCTCAAAGGTCAAGGTCAAACTTAGAGGTCATGCTGTCCGATCTTGTCCGGGCTCTAACTTTGTCATGGGGTAGAGGAATTTTGGAATTACTTGGCACAAATGATTTCAAATATTAATAGAATATTTTGTACTTAGTCATTTTCAAATAAAAGAACTCGGAACTTAGCCACTGCACACATTTCATTTTACGTTTCCATGTTCTATGCTTCCACTGATGCTTTCAGCAATGTCTAACCTTTAACCCCAGTCTCCTCGCAATGTATATCTGCAAACTGGCGGACATCTGGCTTGTATAGGTTTTATGCTGAAAACGGTGACTATCTTTAGTAGTTTAACTTAAACATGGAGGATTTTGTTTTTGCTCAGTATTTTTTATAATGCAAAATAACTTAACATATTTGAACGACCTTCAAGATGTATCCGTATATACTCCGTCATCTCGCACATGCAAATAACCATGCGTGGAGTAATACTATTTATAATCAATTTAACAAACATTCCGTCTCAAATCTTTAATCTCGATTTTTTATTGTGTGTGCTCGTGTGTTCGCTATAGTTATTAGGCAGTGACTGTAGTGCAGTAGTACAATCTCCACGTTACAATTAATACTGCAAGGTCTCTGGTTCAAATCCCGTTGCGGCCAACACTTTTTTTTATTGATTTCTGGCTTATATACCGACTTTTTGGCCGTTCGTTGAATTGAAACTACTTCACCGTGACTTATTCATATTCATGAGTTAGTATCAGTGTAGCGTGGGTAGCTTTAAAACAATGCTGCATATCATTTTCTTCAGGTTAGACCAGTCTGTAGACTGTCTGCTCTCTTTGTACACGGATCTCATGTAACTTCCTAGCATGATTATAGCAGATGGAATACATATAGATAAATCTAACACATAATTATATAAAAATAGTATTTATAATAGTAATTTTAATATCACAGTGTTAATTAGGTAATACACAATGATTATATGTAATGGCATTGTATATATATTCGTAAAAAATGTATTTTCATAAATGCTAATTATGATACAAGGTATGAACGCTCTATGGATGATATACACTGTAACAGATATGGCTTCAACGGTAAAAAAAAATGCTTTCATTATATTGCTATACATACCATATAATATGCGGAACAGAACACTTACACTATGTTAATTAAATGCATATCAAGCACAGCGGAGTATATATGTAAGATACAACGACATGTATATATAATTCATACGCATTTCACACATTCTGTGGATGAATAACTTGCTGTCGAAACCGTAATATATAGTTTCTGACAATAAAAAAAACATTTTCTCACAATTATCAATGATACTTTCTCTCATAGTTGCCTCATTTCTTTAACTGATGATCCATTTACACACGTGTAAACATATTTTTTGGAAAAACACCCAAAAACAAACAACAAAAACAAAAAAACACAAAAAACTTGCAATTATCAATGTCTGTAGAATCGGTTGGGTCGGTGCCTATAAGAATCTTTCATGGGTATCCGGTGAAAATAGGGAATTCCAACACGAGATATAGTTCCGTTTTTATCGGAACCGAGGCTCTGCCAAGATTCTGAATAAAATAGTTATATTGAGGGTTGGAATTTCCCTATCTTCACCGATACCCATGATTGATTCTTATTCTTGCATAACATTTACATATTTAGATTCTGCGCGTTGACGTGGACAACTAATTACGTTTTGCATGTTATTTACACGATGACGTCATGCAACTGTCATTGTTGATATCAGCGCGCGACTTTTATCTCCCCCTCTCCCCACCTCCTGTGTAAGATCAGGCTTTCCATCACCCATGCAAAGCGCGGATCCATAGCCGTATCCAGTATGCAAGAATGGACTTTTGATTCACTTTCCAGCTTCCAAAGATGTTTTAACCAATTTCTGACCATATTCAAGCTTATTGGAATCCCCGATAACTTAAAGTTAATTATTAAACACTGAATAAACACACCTATATAATGCCCTTGACACTTAACATATGTATTATACACATCCAAGCACCAATAATAACGTTAGCACCAAACAAGTTCATTATCCTGAATTGAAAGGTTTATTATATATGAAGCTGACATTATTAAGACATCCCATGTTTTATAATACACCAATGGTTATAAAAGTCGAACAGGAAAGGTAGCAATCACAGAACAGTCAACTAAAACACGCTCACAAAACAACTGAAGTGTTGTTTAACGGTTCATTAATCAGAGAGAGGAAGGATACATAGCGTTTAGGGAACCTCTCCTACTCTTACTGTCGAATAGATTCCTATGGTCCGTTAACGTGCTCTACTACACGTGATCAACCGGATTATTTTCCCACCCGACCTAAGGTAAAGCGTCTTGCCCAAGAACACACCGACGAAACAGTGGATCAGGTGAGGTTTTAACCTGTGTCCTCCGGTTTCAAGTCATCGAATAATCCACTGGGCCACGTCAGACCCTCGCATACAAAATAAACACCTCTGAGTTACAAGGAAAAAGAAAAAGTATTCCATATCTACATTGTCATATCATTTAATATATTACTGAAACAAACAATTTAAAAGTATTTTGTTAAAGTAGAATTTAGTTCTTGTGTAGAGTGATATTCATTTTTCCCCATCGTAATCATGGAGCCTAGGAGTAAGGCCAAAATAAATTAGTCGTGTTCAAGTATCCTGCTCCAAAAAAATAGGGTAGGTAGGTCGATTTTTTTATATTTATTTTTACTACACGAAGGTAAACCAGAAAACATAATTCTAAACTCTGATTTTGAGGGCCTCATGGATGTATCTATTAATATATATAATTTAATAATTTAAAATTACTCCAAAATGGACTTTGAACTCATCATATGTAGATGTGTTGCTAGGAAAAATACATATAGAACCGGTGACAGTTTCGAAACCCATTTAAGATTCATTAAAACAATGAATATCCGATACCGTTTATTTAATTGAATAACGTGAAAAAAAAAAATGTGCTTATGTTTTTTTATTAAAGAGAAAACACATGCGCTTTACGCATCAGATGACATTCTATCCAATTTTTTGTGATTGGAAACATCCTTTGTTCTACCTTGCTTTTCACGAACCACAGCTCCAAGTTTTACTTGTCGAGGAGATTGTTGCTGGTCAGATTCACTATCACTACTTGTTTTCTGTTCAAACATCATGGCCATCTTCATAACTCCTTTTGCTACAACTGGCTTCTCATAATCCTTAGTCTTTGTGTTGTCTCCTTTAACAACATCTTTATGATCACTTATCATTTGTTTTGAAATATTTCCGTAAGTGTGTATTGGCTCTCCTTTGAGTTTTGCATCATGTTTTGGAATCGCACTGTTTGATACAGTCTCGTTGCTTTTATCAGCCGCATTTTTAACAGGCCTGAGTTTACTCTTCTCTTTCAGTTTCTTATCTAACTGACTTATGTCCGGGGTACATTTAACTTGCAGATGTTTTGCGATTTGCTGTGCCATTGGAGAAGATTGAGGTCTAATATGACCTGTTTTGGGTTCTTCATAACCGTATACGTCCGGCGAAATATCGGACGAACTTTTGTGTTTCTTGACGCTTGCTGCTCTCAGGCTAGCTTCAACATCCTCATAAACCTCATAAATTGGAGGTTCAGAGAACGAGACACTTTCAACCTCATCACCTTCTTCTCCACTCATATCAGCATAGTCATATACGGATTGTTCTTCTAGAATTTTGTATGAATGTTCGGAAATATCGGAGTGCGAAGCATCCGATCCCCTTTTTCGACGTGTGGGTTGGCTGTGATCTGTAGCATAATCATACGTTTCCTGTTGTTGGATGTTGACTGGAGGAGTCGAAAGCTGGTTTGGTGATTTAGGCAGTAGCAATAATGCGTCCTTTGAAACTGGCAAATTGTTAGTTGTGGATTTAGATTTTAATACATTTGGATTTGGTGGACTTGCTTTTGCATTGATGTTTTCGGGAGAGGGTGGAGGGCGGGAAGGGGGTACTGGTCTCGAATTTAAAGCTTTTTGCTCAGAGTCATTTATTTTGACAAGATTAGGATCGTTTTTATCTGCTCCAAACTTAAATTCTATGTAGGAATCTCCAATATGAACGGCGTCAATGTCATAAGGAATTTCAGTATTGTTAATAGTTTCCGGTGTTTTATTCTTCTTTCGAATATCAGTTGGCTTCGTCTGAATTCCATCGGATTGCTCCTTTGCGTGAGCATATATATGACCAGGCTCATCCGATGGTGGATATATATGTACTTGCAGTGCAGACAATGGTCTTATATGGTCATACGATACACCTGAATCTTCTCGGCCTCTTATTGACGCAGTTGAAACATCAGACTCGGTTGGCTTACGGAAGTAAGATATAAATTGATCCGCTTTTGACCTGAACAACCCAAAACGTCCTTTTGACTTTTTAGAAACATTTGCTTCCCGTTTGTCAACAACGTTAACGTATGTATGCCGGTTACTTTCTTGATTGTCCTTTTGGTGCTTTAACTTGCCATTTATCTGTGTTCCTTGTAAACCAGCACTTTCACCAGGCTCATTCGCAAAGCCATAGACAGGGTTTGGATGCGCTGCCTCAGGAACACAGCCTATTTCATCGTATACAGTACCAACGTCTCCTTCATAACTGTTTGGAACAACATGCTTCGTTGTTCGATTTCTTTTCTTCCTGTTAAATAACAAAATTATAACAGTAATTATCTTTTATTATTTAGAGGATTTGAATTAGTACCCTCACCAGTAACCCATTGGTTTAATATTCCGTTACTCTACAGATAGAAGGCAGAATATCTACACACACACACACTATTGATTAACGAGATTCACAGCACTGGTATACCAAGGATGAAACAGTCCATCATAAATATCACTGATCCCACGGCGTCCCGTTAGTATTTCGACCTAAATGCATTTGATAAATTATTCGTATTAATTATAAGAAAAGTATAAAGCAAATTGTTTTTTTAATATGATTAACTGTTGATTATGCTGCACTAATGATATAGGTACACCTATGTTAGTTATATGCAAGCAGGTTTAAAGTCAAAACGATACTGGGTCTATAAACCGAGACACGAATTTTAATGCTTGATAAATACTCGAAGATTGCCATGTGTTCTTTCAAGTTGAATCTAATAATAAAATGCATACAAATCCATTGCACTTATTTTATTAGCTATTTAAAAATTACAGACAAGATACCAAACTTTAGAATATATATACCACCTTGTATGACATACAGATAACTTGGACATCAACAATGTCCAGTAAGAAGTGCTCATAAATGTATATAGAGGATCTTACACGAGTACTCATTCATTATTGATTTTATTAAACAAGTTGGCAAAATGATATAATGCGAGGCTCTTGCCGAGTATTATATAATTTTTGCTAACGATGTTAATAAATTCAATAATGAATGAGAACTAATGTTAGATTCTATTTATCACATTCTATTTATCACATAACTCACATATCGACTTTTATTGCATTTTGCCTGTCGCTTTAACACGCGAAACCGACATAAACCGTGGGAATTGGATCATAGTCATTATCGATTTTTTTTGACAGCGCATACTCAAGGCTCATTTGCATACTTATATAACTAACGGTATATCGAAGATATAGAATGGTGGTACTCCACTCCCACACCGTAAGTTATGTGATAAATCAAAATATAACATACTAGTAACAGTCTCACTAAATACAACTCTGCGATAACTTATTGGTAGGAACGATTGATACACAAGACCACACTTTACACGTAGCAAACGTATGAATCTAAAAGCATTACTAGTATAGTATTTGATGATATTAACGTTTTCTTTTAATTTGTCGTACGTAAACTAGTATATAAATTACAAGAATACGAGGTACATACAACGTATGGATTATTTCCTGCTTTTCAGTTGTTGTTTTTTAAATTTAATTATTTCAAGTTTTGACAAAACTTCCCTGTGATTGCACACTTATTTACGTAGGCTCCCGATACAATTGCGCTATAATTAATGTTAATATATTGTTACAAACATTGCATTATTTATTCAATAAAAACATATACAGTAATAATATTTGCCATACCTCCTCCATATAAAACACCCAACAATGGCTCCAACTATGGCAAGAACAATGATTGGAACTAAAACACCAGCTACCACAGCACCTGTCTTACTGTCGCCACCATCTGGAGATACGATAAAGTGATATTTAAGTATAAGGTTTGTTATTCAAGAAGAAGAAGAACTTTTATTAGCCTCGTCATAGGTCTATCCCAAATAAACCTTACAAAGTACATACATATTATGCAATAAGTCATATATGAGTCTTGAGCACAATTTTCAACAATTTTGTAACAAACATTTCTAATATATCAATGGCAGGACAGTGTTAATATAAATATTACTTAGAATCTTGTTTATCAAATACAATGTTATATTAATATAACAATGTCACACATGAAATGCGCTATTCTTTAGTAACAAGTGTTTTTAAAATATGAAAATGTTAAGTATTACAATATTGTTGTTTAACAGCTTCTCTCTGAATTTTGACATACATGATATATTATAACTCTAAGTTGCACGGAGCGTGTTAAATAAAAATACCAACATAATTGTTATTGGGAGTTTTCACAGATAATAGTTTTTCTTTTTTCAAATCCTTTAAATACATATGTGGCAAAGTTTCGTAATTGTTGCTTATTTTCTGACTGAAATAATTCTATAGTTTTGAACATGTTGCTGTTTCCCGAAAAGTACGTTTTAAACAATGTAGATCTCAGATCGTTGTATAATGTGCGTTCAAATAAAAAATGAAATTCATCTCCAAGAGAACTACAGAATTGGCATTTTCTGTTTTCTCTTGGTATTTTTCCTTTTTTTTTTTTCCAACGACCCGTTTCAATCTCTAGCCTATGAGCTGAGACTCTTAACTGGGTTAATGCCGTTCGAAATTTTTTAGTATTGACTATATCCAAATATGGTTGAAACTTAAAACTTGAAATCACATTGTAAAATGTCGCTCTAGTTGAGTGATTTAAGCGGCTATCCCAGTTTTATATAAACGTATCTCGCAAACGTTGTTTTACTATTAACAAAAACGATTTTGTATTTTCTACCCCTTGTGATACCCATACATTATAAAAACCTAAATTTCCCAATATATTTTTAACCAAAGATGCCCAGTTTGTTTTATTTGGCAGTGTTTCAATATCATTGAGCATCATAGAGTATGCATTAACAATGTATTTTCGTGCATTGCTGTTTACTATTTTTAACCAATATTTATAATTATATATAATCGCTGAGTATGATAATTTATACGTTCACCATATATAAAATCATTCTGTGTAGACGTTTTCACTCGTAACAATGATTTGCAAAATTGTAAATGAACTCTTTCGATTTGATCTGCCTGTCTAAATCCCCATACTTCGCTACCGTAATTTAGAATAAGTGATACCAATTTATCAAATAATTCTAAAGTATGCCTTGGTGTAATATTAACAAATTTATAAAGGAATCTGTTTAGTTTAAAAATAGCCTTTTGAGCCTGTCCAGAAAGGGTTTTCTGTGCTTCACAAAATGAGCCACCTGTAGTAAATACTATTCCTAAATACGAACATTTATTAACAATATCTATTCTATTATTATTCAAAGTAAACGAAATATTCCTTGGCAATATATCCCCTTTCCTAAACACCATAACCTTTGTTTTTTGGTATTTACTTTTAACTTCCACCTATTGCAGTAATACTAAGTGTATTTAATCCTAATTGCAAATCTTCCGGTGATGAGGAAAATATAACAATGTCATCCGCGTACAGAAGTAACATTAATTAAAGCATCCCAATACCTACCCCTTTGCTTCCTTTTAAAAATAGGTCATCTTCTAAATCGTTTAGATACATAGAAAAGATAAAAGGGGACAAACATTCCCCTTGACGAACCCCTAAATTGCATTCGAAGCTTTCGCTCAATTCATTTTCGAATTTGACTTTTGACCTTACATTTTGATATACTGATCTAGCTACATTTAAGATTTTGCCTCTAACTCCAATTGTTACTAATTTATACCATATATTTTCCCTGACTACATAAACAAAGGCTTTTGAAAAATCTATCATTGCACAATACAATTTCTCACCTCGGTTTATAATATGAGTAATAATACTATGAAAAACAAAAACATTGTCAGCTGTACCCATGTTCGTTCTAAAACATGCTTGCGATTCTGTATAAATGTAATATTCCTCTGCCCAATCGGTAAGTGGATTATTTGAAATTCTAGTTAACAATTTGCCTAACGTACTCAATAATGTAATTCCCCTAAATTTACTAACATCATTCAACTTATCGTTTTTGTGAAGCGGTATGATATATCCTTCACTCGACGCTTCGTGAAAATAACCACGGTCGAGTATTTTATTGAATAGCTTTGACATATAGGGTGTGAACTGGTTTACTCCATGGATGAAGAATTCATTTAATACCCTATCATGGCCTCCACAACGGTTTTGACCTAATTCAGAGATTGCGAATCGGATTTCGGAATCGATTATCGGTACATTTAATTCATCAAACATTACCTGAGTTTCAGAATTTAAGAAATTTTCGTTAAAATATATAACATCATCATCAGCTTGAAAAAAATGGGTCATTCGGATTATTTACGGTTTTAAAATATTCGGCAAAATTATCAAGTTTTATATTTTTTGGCTTTTGTGGTGCAGTAGCTTCCTTTAATAATTCCCAGTACTGTTTTGCATTTTTGCATTTTGCATATATTAATTTCGCGGTACAGGCCTTTTCTTCCTGAAAATTATAGTGGCGCACTCTATTTTTATATTTTGTACGTGCTCTGATCATATTCAATTTATTCTCTTCCGTTTTTTCATTACGGAATAGGTTTAAGTATCGATAAAAAGCTGTCCTTTGATCCTTACAATCTACTTCAAACATTGGGTTATTTCCCTTTGACTGACCATATAATTTACCGGTCAGATGAGTTTTGTTTCAAATATTGGTTTACAAATTGAGTCGACAGAGCGGATAAAGGAATTAACTGAATCATCGATCTCCTGGTTTGATGTGATATAATACAGACACAAGAACATATATCCTTTGGATTTAATACATTACAGTAATACGTGTCTGCTAAGAAATGGTGATGCACCTTAACTTTTTAAAATACCTGAACGGTATCAAACTATGTCTGAAAGGCAGAATATGCTTATTAAATATGCTTATTAAAACATAAACTTAAACAGCTGACGAAGCACTCGGAAGCGTTACAACATAGAGGATTACGCATATATAAACAAATAAACTGAATAAAATTAAGCTGTACACGCCATTTGTGTACTAATTACGTTGTATCCCATACACGCCACGCCGACGGTAAGCACAACACAGGACGTGTGCAGATCCAAATGGTTTATTTATAGCACAGGTATTGTTTATGTAAACACAATAGTTAAAAAGTCGGCGTGCCTTTCTAACGAAGCGTACGTTTCTATTAAAGGCTGGTACTATGGTGATTTAATGCAAATTTGACGGTAATATTATATACAAAAACTTGAAACAAAGTCTCTATCATATCCGTTAAGGTTAACAATAAGCATATTCTGACTTTAAAGTGTCTAAGGCGATCTGAAAGAGTGATTGGTATCGATCCAAGCATCTGTATGTGGTTTAGGTCCACACGAAATCTACACATGCATTAAATTTAGTCAATCCCACCTTCGGTATTATTGTTAACGAATATATTTGGGACGGAAATCTCGATGACTAGGCTAGTTGTTGTAGTTAAATATTAAACATGAATACATATACGGTTTACATTGCTAAAAGCTGCACATATAATTCAACAACAGTGTACAAGAGCAATTTCTCAGTTTGTATTTGTAGAATTACTGAATATTGAATTTTATAATAAATTATTATTATTAAACCATGGCGTGTTAAAATCGGCGGAATATTTAATTTTAAATATTTTATGTCTAATCGAAAAATACAAGGACTGAAGATGTACCTGTTAATGTCGTATTTGATGGCAGATGGTTAGTTGTATCGACTGAATAGCTCGGTGACGTCACCACTGGTGTTGTTTCATGTTTAAAGCACGTAACGTTGATGAAATCCCCACTAAGGCCTTAAAATAATTAAAAACATCAATTTAGATCAATACAAACACTGTTTTGACACGGTTAACATTTGTATCACAGCGAAACAGCAATCTTGGCTAAAAAATCTGAATCTTTTATATTATCTTAATTGTAATAGCTTAGAGCATAATATTTGCCTTTAAGTATTTACTATAAAAATATATAATGTGACGTGATACAGTACAAACTTATTAAATCTTACTCTTAATAAATCATACGTAGGAGATATAACAGTACCACAATGACAGATACTGCAGAACCCTAATTACTATTTTCTTCAAAAAAAAATACCTGCAACTAAATATATTACCTGTGACGGATAGCCATACTTTAGTGGGTGCGTCGGTGGTTCCAGTTTTATACAGATCTAACAGCTTTAATTCCAAAAAATTGTAACTGTATTTCTTTGCGTTATTGTAGATGAAGTTAGTTTCTTCAGCTAGTGTTTCATTACACTTCACCATCAGCTCTTTGCCGGGCATGTTTAAGAGTGTTGCAGACGAGCACGAACTTCTGCCACTTCCGCTTGTTTCCGCCTTCATCAGTCTGACGTCTATGAGATTTACGTTTATAGTGGCACTGGGTGCCGTTACAAAGCAAGAACAGTCTGTTAAATTGTCATACGCGTCAGTTGCTCTATCAAAGACCATGTTCACCTCAGTTCCGGATAGAGTTTTGGTATCACAAAAATGTACTACATTACTCTCTGTGGAAATAGAATAAAATATACATTACAGTTTGAGATAAATTCATAAAATCTGCTAGTCCTATTTATTAAAGTCTCTTGAAGTAATATATTTTAAGGACATTTGTACACTGTAATTTTACGACATTGATTTCAAGCAACCCCTGGACAAATTAAACTTGAACTGATTGCTTTCCATTTTATGATTTTTTCCAAAATAAATGGACCTTCTCTGTTTTTGGCAATCTTGATTTTTTATGCATTACAACAAGCACATTGAATATTTTCTTATTCAAGTAATTAGTATTAATGATTTGCAGATGTGAAAGTTATGTAGAAAGTCGCGAGTTTTAAAGGAATCAAAATATGCCCTGGGTCCCATTAGCGGGTCTCTGCTTTTCCCGGTATGCGTTGATGTTATTCCCGGAATGCGTTGATGTTATTCGCGGTATGCGTTGATGTTATATATTAGATGTCTGACATGGTTGAATCGTAATTACGTAGTTCTGTATTTAGTATGTTAGGTTATTTATATTAATAACAACAGTATGTTTTTTTATAATAAACTATACATTTCAAATGTGTATCTCAATCAGTATAACTGGTTAAGAAAGTATATATACGTAAAATAAAACACTTTATCACGTAACTTATGACGTGGGAGTGGAATAACACGATTCTATATTTTTAATATACGACTAGTTATATAACTATGCAAATGAGTCTGGTACGCGCTGTAAAAAAAAATGTCGGTTTCGCGTGTTAAAGCGACAGGCAAAATGCAATAAAAGTCGATATGCGAGTTATGTGATCAAGAGAATCTAAAATTCGTTCTCATTCATTCTTGAATTTGAGGGCTGGCGTGGCTCAGTCGGTAACGGAGGCCCCGGTTTCAATCCGCCGTGGTGCCACTGTGTTTCGTTGGTGTGTTCTTGGGCAAGACACTTTCCCTTAGCCTCGTCCTTCGGATGGGGACGTAAACCGGGCGGTCCCGTGTATCGGTCTATCCTTCGAGCACGTTAAATAACCATAGGAATCTATTCGATAATAAGAGTAGGGCACGGTTCCCGGATTCCTATGTATCCTCCCCCTTTCTCTGGGGGCGGCTCTAAATAACCTATACTGTGTTGATGAGCCGTTAAACAACATTCAAACAATCAATCAATCATTATTGAATTTATTAAACTCGTTAGCAAAAATTATATAATGCTCGGCAAGAGCCTAGCATTATATTCTTGCCGAGCATTATATCAGTTTATCAACTCGTTTAATAATTCAATAATGAATGAGTAATCATGTAAGATCCTCTATATATAAAACAGATAGAAAAAAGGGGAATTAAGCAGAGGAAGGAAAACAACAGTCTTCTGAATATCGTTTTGTACCATACCAATCAATTATGCAATATTTAAACTAATAATAAACATACCCAATAGAGAAAAGGAAATATGACAAGAGTTTTAAACAATATCATCTCATAAATTAACGATTTCAAGCACACACTATATACAAGTGGACGTGTGAAAACAAACATGACCTCCAGGAAAGGTCATACTGACCATATTTTCGCCATAGAAGAAACGACGGGGGAAAGTAAACACCATACTTGATATGTGTTACCTGGGGTACATTCGTACTCGATATGGACGTATGTCGACAATGAGCCATTGCAACTGCTGGACAATACATTAAACGGAGCCTGCAATGCACGAACACATTCTTGTCTTCCAGAACATTCTTTGTACATATTGTATGTATGTAACGGTGTCCAGTACTCAAAACAGTCAGTTATGCTATAAACACAGCAGCCGTCTTCTAACCTGAAATTTTGTATTTTAATTTTAATAAGCGCTCACCAAACTCAACATACACAATTGATTACACAGGGGTTGAATCAATAAATCTCACCGGTTGTAATACCAACGATTATTCAGATAGTCGGAATGCCTTTTTTACAAATCTTTTATTTTATTTATCATTAACTCTTTCAATAACACGTTAACAGTTCTAACATTCAGCAAACGTTAACAGTTCTAACATTAAGCTAAGATATCTGTTTTGCTGCTTGTCCCAAACTATTAATAACCCGAGTTATTATAGCAACGTTGCACTTAATTTTGACATTATGCCATTTTATTTTGTATTACAAAGCAACTAGTAAACCAAAACATCCGTTATGCAATCATATTGCGACTCAATTACATCAATATTGACTATAAGTCATGTATTACCTCCCTTCATTATCTGTCGCTATTCTTTCTTAAGCGAATCTTGATACATATCTACACTGCAAATGCATATAAACATATCGGGGTACACCTGCCCATTGTATACACGAGTTCTTAATTGTAAATTACCTGAAGCAACTCTTGTTCATTTTGCAGGTGCCATATTTAGTGCCATACTTCTGACTTAGAGGATACACTATTTGACCATCGGGACATACCAATTTGTAAGTGTTACAGTTAGATTTGTCGGCGTTGTAGCAAGCTGTTTCCGATTTAAACTGAGATGTCGTTCGTCGACTGCATAGAATAACAAGAACTGAAAAATAAAATAGCAAAGGCTAACAATACACCAATCTCGACGCTTTGAAATATATATAATTTTATTTTTTGAATTGCTTCGCTACCGTTTTAAGCAGATATGTGATAACATATGCTATGATACATGCTGGTATTAATGTAAGCCGTTAGTGTATACAGTTTTTTGTCTTCAGTGCCATACTTACAAGCGTAGTGACTTTGGATGGTTACTTATTTGGTTTCCTTCGTCATTATTCGATAATCTATTTTATATATATGAGGTTGAAACACCCCCCTTTTGGTACGCAGTATTCAGGGCGTTTTAGGCGGTATTCAGTACGCACGAGCCTGGTACGCAGTACTCGCACGACACACCATTTAATATTTAGTACTCATAAAATGTATTTTTAAAACCAAATATGTACAAAAAAATCATAAAATGTAAATAGAGGTCTAATTTTGATAATCGGTCCTTCATTCATCTAGCAGATCCCGGCTCTTAGGTGTTTTGGGTCATCATTCAAATTAGAGTTATTGCACTTTGTAATTTTATACATAGCATTTTTGTCCGGAGCTAAATAGTATTCAGTACTCGGTCTCTAAAATAAGGAGTATTCAGTACTCGTGGAGGAGGAGGAGTGGGGTGGGAGGGGGGGGGGGGGGGGGGGGGGGGGGTGTTACATCCAAATATATAACGTATCCGGTTTACCAGTTTTAGCCTTATTAATACATTCGTTTTGGGTTACTCAAACGTTTTATGAATTTACGAACTGTATTTTGTATTAATCGGTTATAAGAGTGATTGGCAGTCTACAACATGAATCACGCCGCTTAGATGAAGTAAACACCAGCGCCCTTTGTACCATTAACCGTTTCAAGGCGGTAGCCCTATTGTCAACCCGTTTTTGATTCTGATGCACATGCCTTACTTCTTATTATTAATCGTTTGTAACAGCTTTTGGTTTTAATGCGTGTTTTTGGTTGACTGTTTCAGTGAAGGCGACATTTTCTGTTTCACTTTTATACCTACTTTTATAATGGTCTCACGTTTATTCTTGTTTTCATAGAGAACACCTTGCTTCCTTCTACCAAATTATAATACGTGTATAAACGACATTTGACAAGAACCACACATATAATTGATGATTGCATCAGTCTGATTAAATGCATCACACGTCGTGGCTTATAATGAACGGTGTGACAAAGAGAAAACAAAGATGTCCTTACTCGGCAGGCAGAGCCTATTAACATACGTTATGATTTAATGAAAATTGTTACTAGATAAAGACAAATTTAAGATTTTCTAAAATGTACACTTTTTGTCTCGAAAGTAAAAAACATTTGCAAAATGCCCGCTCACAATCTGGAGATAATGTAAACTTATTTATGATTAGAATGTGCCGAAACAACGTTTTATATCTACTACGTTTAAGAAATAAAAAATCGACCTACTCATTTACACAATAAGTATAATAGGGTCTCGTTTCGGTCACATGTCAGCAAATATAAAAAGAAATCTGAGTTGGCTCAAGTTTCAATATACATGTTACTTGAAAACGTTCAAAGATGATTTAATATATGTCAACATAATTACTAAAATAGCGTCGGGTTAACGATGTCGTTAGATTCAACATTAGTGATAATATGGAAAGTATACAACCTTGTAGCCGCTCTATGTGTCGTTGACATAAATACATCTATACCATCGTTTTTATAATGAATTCTTAACTTTTGTTACTCATATAAACTTCATTTCTAAAGTTGAATATGTATTATATACTTTATTTCGGTAGGAGATGATGCCAGGGTACTGCATTGAAAGTATAGCGAAGCATAAACTCGTTAGGAGATGATGCCTGGGTACTACACTGAAAGTACAGCGAAGCATAAACTCGTTGGGAGATGATGCCTGGGTACTACACTGAAGCATAAACTCGTTAGGAGATGATGCCTGGATACTACACTGAAAATACAACGAAGCATAAACTCGTTGGGAGATGATGCCTGGGTACTACACTGAAAGTACACTGAAGCATAAACTCGTTAGGAGATGATGCCTGGGTACTAAACTGAAAGTACAGCGAAGCATAAACTCGTTGGGAGATGATGCCTGGGAACTACACTGAAGCATAAACTTGTTAGGAGATGATGCCCGGGTACTACACTGAAAGTACAGCGAAGCATAAACTCGTTACTCATTAGGAGATGATGCCTGAGTTCTACATTGGTTTAAACATATTTTATTTCCAAATATCTACAACAATAAACGATAAAGAATAAGAACGAACGATAAAATCGTATAGAGGTCTTATCCACTGGTTGAATATGGTAAGGATAAGATAGCGGTAAATTTGAATGTACAGCGAAGAATAAACTCATTAGGAGATGATGCCTGGGCACTACACTGAAAGTACAGCGAAGCATAAACTCGTTAGTTATTAGGAGATGAAGCCTGGGTTACTACATTGAGCGTATAGCGAAGAATAAACTTATTAGGAGATGATGCCTGGGTTACTACACCGAAAGTACAGCAAAGCATAAACTTATTAATATATGATGCATGGGTTACTACACTGAAAGTACAGCAAAGCATAAACTTATTAGGAGATGATGCATGGGTTACTACACTGAAAGTACAGCAAAGCATAAACTTATTAAGATATGATGCATGGGTTACTACACTGAAAGTACAGCAAAGCATAAACTTATTAAGATATGATGCATGGGTTACTACACTGAAAGTACAGCGAAGCATAATCTTATTAAGAGATGATGCATGGGGTACTACACTGAAAGTACAGCAAAGCATAAACTTATTAGGAGATGATGCCTGGTTACTACACTGAAAGTACAGCGAAGCATAAACTTATTAAGGTATGATGCATGGGTTACTACACTGAAAGTACTGCAAAGCATAAACTTATTAAGATATGATGCATGGGTTACTACACTGAAAGTACAGCAAAGCATAAACTTATTAAGGTATGATGCATGGGTTACTACACTGAAAGTACAGCGAAGCATAAACTTATTAAGATATGATGCATGGGTTACTACACTGAAAGTACAGCAAAGCATAAACTTATTAAGATATGATGCATGGGTTACTACACTGAAAGTACAGCGAAGCATAATCTTATTAGGAGATGATGCATGGGTTACTACACTGAAAGTACAGCAAAGCATAAACTTATTAAGATATGATGCATGGGTTACTACACTGAAAGTACAGCAAAGCATAAACTTATTAAGATATGATGCATGGGTTACTACACTGAAAGTACAGCGAAGCATACACTTATTAAGATATGATGCATGGGTTACTACACTGAAAGTACAGCGAAGCATAAACTTATTAAGATATGATGCATGGGTTACTACATTGAAAGTACAGCGAAGCATACACTTATTAAGATATGATGCATGGGTTACTACATTGAAAGTACAGCGAAGCATAAACTCGTTACTTATTAGGAGATGATGCCTGGGTTACTACACTGAAAGTACAGCGAAGCATAAACTCGTTAGGAGAAGATACTGGGTTACTGCCTTGAACGTTCAGCGAAGCTTAAACTAGTTAGGAGGTGAGGTCGGGTTTAGTTTCTTGAAAGTGCCAGCGAAACATTAACTCATTAGGAGATAATTTCAGAGTAGCTACCTTGAATGTACCAGCGAAAAGGAGGTGACAGAGATCGGGGTAACTGCTTTGAAAGTACCAGCGAAAAGGAGGTAAAGGAGGTCGGGGTTACTGCTTTGGGTGGGGGGTGGGGGGTTGGGGGGGGGGGGAGGTAGGAGAATGTGAGGTATTTCTGGCATAATTAAATAGCATGCTGTAAAAGTTATTATCCCAGCAATACAAACTAAACAAAATGTGGTCTGTCCATCAGTCATTCTGTCAGTCTTTCACAATTTTCATTTCTAGAACTAGAATAGTTCATGGCGGGGGTTTCGTTATTTACACTGTCCCGTTTTATTGGGTTGCCAGTAGGGTAAGTGTGAGGTTTGGTGCACCCTAGAACCTGGTTTAAACTCCCGGACTTTTTGCCACTGACCGTTCCAAGGCGGTATCCCTATTGTGAACCCTTTTGTGTTTGTGATGTCTTATTTGGCCTTTTATTCGTCTTTAAGTTTGTTCTTTGTTTCTGTGTTTGTGTTGGCTGTCGTCCTTGAATGCTGCTTTTCCTGTTCGATTTTTATATCTATATTTACTGTTTTGAAAGTACCAGCGAAAAGGAGGTGACGGAGGTCGGGGTTACTGCTTTGAAAGTAACAGCGAATTCATTAGGAGGTGATGTCTGGGTTGAAAGAACAGCGAAGCATAAACTCGTTAGAAAATTAGGCCAGTGGTAAAGCTTTAGAACTACTAGTAACATAACATCATTAAGAGGTGGTGTCATGCTTATTGCATTGAAATAATTTTATTTCGCGGTTTTGTCACGGTTACTGCATTGAACCTACATGCAACGCATACATTCATTAGTAAGTGATATCAGTGCTACTGCACTGAAAGTAAAGCGTAGCATAAACTCGTTCGGATGTGATGCCTAGTAACTACATTGAACGTTCCAGCTCGTTAAGAGTTGATGTCAGGGTTACTGCATAGGCATTTCCTGCGAACCATAAACGTTTTAGGAGGTGATGCATGGGTTATTACATGAATATACAGCGTAGCATTAACTAGTTTGGAGGTAAGGTCATGTTTACTGTCGTGAAACTCAAAGTAATAAGACGGTAATATCTGGGTTACTGCGTTGAACATACCAGCGAATATTAACTAGTTAGGATGTGATACCAGCGAATCATTAACTCATTAAAAGGTAATGACAGGGTTACTACGAATTAACTAGTTAGGAGGTGATATTAAGGGTACTTCCTATGTCGGAGTTTATGTCTTATACCCGTGAAGCATAAACTCATTTAGAGGAGATGTCAGGATACTGCCTTGAACATACAAGCGAAGCATACTGCTTTGACACTGCTAGCTATGCAGACACTCATTAGGAGTTGATGCCAGGGATATTGAATAGGCACTACCAGCGAAGCATCAACTTATAAGGAGGTGATTTGAATTGAATGTTGTTTAACGGCTCATCAACACAGTATAGGTTATTTAGAGCCGCCCCAGATAGAGGAGAAGGATACATAGAAATCCGGGAACCGTGCCCTACTCTTATTATCGAATAGATTCCTGTGGTTCTTTAACGTGCTCGGAGGATAGACCGATACACGGGACCGCAGTTTACGTCCCCATCCGAAGGACGAGGCTAAGGGAAAGTGTCTTGCCCAAGAACAGACGAGATAACGAGATAATGTACATGAATTTCGAAATACATCTTTTAATCCATTGTATTTTGTCGTGGCAGTGTGTGAAAGCTGTGTGAGATGGACATGAAGTTCAGGACGAAACTAAATCGTGTTCAACAATAGCAATCAAGAGCTACCTGTCAATTATTCAACTATAAAAAATCATGGTCAACCTACAGTTTATTGAACGTCAAATTCTTTATGTCGCCCAGGCAACAGGTTTGCAAATATAGCAACAACAGGAATATACATACAAATGTACAATTATTTAGGATTAATGGCAGCATATCAATTACACAAGTTCAGATATAGAGAGAAATGGGAAATATATGAGCTAGGAAGAAGTTGAGGAATAGAACATTTTATAAAGAAGACCACGAAACAGGCTTTTCAATCTCGAACATCCTTAGTTGCAGAGATTGACTAACACCGCTAAATAACAATCAATACTAAAGCTATTGTGACTCAGTATTGAATTGAATTGCATTGAATGTTGTTTAACGGCTCATCAACATAGTATATGTTACTTAGAGCCGCCCCAGAGAGAGGGGAAGGATACATGGAAATCCGGGAACCGTGCCCTACTCTTATTATCGAATAGATTCCTATGGTTCTTAAACGCTCGGAGGATAGACCGATACACGGGACCCCCCAGTTTACGGCCCCATCCGACGGACGAGGTTAAGGGAAAGTGTCTTGCCCAAGAACACACCGACGAAACTCAGTGGCACCACGGAGGATTGACCCGGGGCCTCCGGTTACAAATCCGAACAGCATTGGCATTACCAGCAATGCGCCGACTTAAAAAAGAGTATATATATATAAGGGATACTGGCTTGCGACTACCATCGTAGCTTACACTCACAACATGCATATGGTGACTAATGAAATGTGAGTGTATGGACAATCCGAATGTCATTCGAGGACCAATCACCTGTTTTGTTTTCATCATATAATCTAGGTGTAACTTTTTTTTGAATTAGTGAAAAGTCAATGGATATCACGTTACGTATCCATTTGAAACATCAAACCAATGTGGCTTTGCAAGTATATCGTGTTTCGATTGGAGATCACGAGTTGCAATGACTAGAGATATTTCTTTAGATATTTTGAATGACTTTGACCTTACTATGGGCTTATTTGCAATATTGTACGTTGGCGTTGTCACGTTAAATGTAAACGCTAGTTTGGAAGTGCTTAAATTGGTTAAATATTTTTTTTTAAAAAAAGTTGCTAAACACGTCACTAACGCTATAAATAAATACATACCATATATTTTAAGTTAAAAATTCTAAACACGCAACAACAAAATACGAAACGTGTTTAGTTCAATCAATTTGGTTCTATTTATAGTTTTTATTTATTTTCTTGTTCTGCTCTAGTAAATGTATATCCTGCATATATCCTCTATGTATATTATAGCACACAGATGCTAGTTTAGAGTATGATTGATAATCAGCCCGTTTAATAAGCATTTATACAAATCTTTTTTTAATAAACTTAAGAAATAAATTAATATGTTTGATCATAAACTACCAACTAGAGTTTTTTGTGTTTTTTTAAAAATCCCATAAGTACTGTTGTTTGGGGTTTGTGTATCTCTTTCACTGACATATCACTGTAAATATACTAAAAGGAAAAGGAAACGCGATACGGGAATTTCTACTATATAGTGTATGTACAATATGCTGCTGTTAATCGAATGGTATATGGCTACGTACGATCTTTGCTTTCGGAAAAAATACTAAAACAACACGTAACATAGCAAATAGTATTCCTGCAAAATTTCATTATTGACAGAGTACGCATTTGGCTCAAGCATGTGAGAAAACTTAGGATGCACATTTTTGCAAACTCTTTACGTTAAATATAGTATGGAAATGGCTCAATTTTTCAAAGAGGAACTTCAAAATTTATGAATTTCTTGTTTCAACATGTACAGTGATTAAAACATATACAACATCCCAGTTGTGTCCTTTCTCTAACTAACTGCAACTTTTTTTTTAAACATCTTGGAATTTCCTCGGAATATATATGGAATTAAGTGTGCAGTATATACACAGTCACAACGGTTGAGCTTAATGATCCCAATGGACCAGTAAGTAATAACATTGAGCTTGATGATCCCAATGGACCAGTAAGTAATAACATTACTGATTTGTAATACTTTTTACAGCGTTTAATAAACGCTAGTCTGAATGGCAATAAATACTGAGGAGATCCCACATGGAAATGTAACACAAAAGAATAATCACATAGAACCTGTATAACAACTTAAAATAGATACAACAGGAATTTACCATTGTATTAGCACATGTATACCACCAAGTACATCACATTCATGCTGTGTCATGCCTCATTATATCAATTACGTCACGATAGGGACTTTCTTAAAAGGTGTGTATTCGTTATATAAATGTTCTGTTCACGAAGATAATGTACCCGGTAATATATCCATTTTCTATTGACATTAAACAATCCTGTCTTTCATAACGTGGTTCGAAGATTTAAATGAACACACGGTAATTTATCTCTTTATTTTCATCTACAAGGACTTTGAAAGCAAGCATATTTCCATTCAGTTTAAGGAAAATTAAAACAAGAAAGAGTTTCTACAAGTACTACATCTATTTTAACACCACATGCACGCACGCACACACGCACGCACGCGCACGCACGCACGCAAAAAACGGATTCCAGAAAGAGAAATAAATCGAACCAAATCTAAATTATTAAACATTTACAATTTCCATTCTCAAATTAACATTGTTGACTTTTAATTTTGTTTCATTGCGTGAGCATGTCGAGTAAACACACACAAGATAGCCATGTATCCTTTTAAGTTGCCTCTTAAACACATCCACCCCATACTCAGATTTAATAATTCCACTTCGATTCTTGTTTGCACGCTTTAATTTCTTCCAGATTCACCATTTCCGGCTTATATTCTTTTCGACTACAATGAACATGCTTTTTTTCGATTGAAACAACAACAACAACAACACAAAAATATACAAGAACCTTTTTTTTGTCGAATGACAATTTCTAAAAGGGTTACCAAGTACATGTGGCCCAAACTAAATATAATTAATCCATAAACTTTAAACATGTAAACATTACTAGAATACGAACTATTCCCCTAAACCCAGGGTCAAGAGATAATATACTTAAGGTGTACAAAGTGTAACTGTTTTATTAGCTGATTTAAAACAATGCAAACACACACTTTACCAATGTAAACACACACTTAACCAATGTAAACACACATGCTAAAATTGTATTTTCTGTATAAGTACATCACAAGACAATCGCTTAGAAGCAGGGAAGCAAACACACAAACAATAAATAAATAAGTAAATAAATTATTAAATAAATAGTAAATAAATGATTAAATAAATAAGTAAATAAATGCAAGGATATTTGAATATTAACACCCACAGCTTTACCAAATGGGATTTGTAACCGCAGGCCCCGGGTTCAATCCTCCGTGGTGCCACTGAGTTTCGTCGGTGTGTTCTTGGGCAAGACACTTTCCCTTAACCTCGTCCGTCGGATGCGGGCGTAAACCGGGCGGTCCCGTGTATCGGTCTATCCTCCGAGCGTTTAAGAACCATAGGAATCTATTCGATAATAAGAGTAGGGCACGGTTCCCGGATTTCCATGTATCCTTCCCCTCTCTCTGGGGCGGCTCTACATAACATTTATTGTGTTGATGAGCCGTTAAACAACATTCAATTCAATTCAGTTCAATACTGAGTCACAATAGATTCGTATTGATTGTTATTTAGCGATGTTAGTCAATCTCTGCAACTAAGGATGCTCAAGATTGAAAAGCCTGTTTCGTGGTCTTCTTGATAAAATGTTATATTCCTCAACTTCTTCCTAGCTCATATATTTCCCCTTTCTCTCTATATCTGAACTTGTGTAATTGATATGCTGCCATTAATCCTAAATAATTGTACATTTGTATGTATATTCCTGTTGTTTCTATATTTGCAAACCTGTTGCCTGGGCGACATAAAGAATTTGACGTTCAATAAACTGTAGGTTGACCATGATTTTTTATAGTTGAATAATTGACAGGTAGCTCTTTATTGCTATTGTTGAACACGATTTAGTTTCGTCCTGAACTTCATGTCCATCTCACACAGCTTTCACACACTGCCACGACAAAATACAATGGATTAAAAGATGTATTTGGAAATTCATGTACATTATCTCGTTAGTTTAAAAAGTTTAAATAATGAAAAACAAACAGTACCGTTTGATACAAAATAAAAGACAATGGGTGCGTTCAGGGTTCTCCCATCGCTTTCCGAAAGCATTAACCGTCGTTAGCCGTTGGTTCGCCGATTCCAATCTTCCCGCGACTCTATACCTGAAGTACCATCGGTGGCCATTGGTAACCCGAAGCTAACCGAGGTGGTTGCCAATGGTAACCCGAAGCTAACCGAGGTGGTTGCCAATGGTAGAATCCTGAACGCACCCAATGGTATTGGTTGTATGTGTTAAGAAGCGTCTACCAATGTTATGTATGTAAACATTATTAATATAGATGTATCATGTATGTATATATTACGCTTTTAACAATATGTAAGTCTTTTATTACTTGTAGAAGTGAACTCAGTGCTCAGGTATATAGTGTCGCAACACTAGAATACCGTGACATGTGACATGATATCCCACGTGACACTGGATCTACAAGTCCTAGCACTAGTACTACTCTATCTAATCGTCAAGCAAGGAAGCTACTAGTATCACGTGCACCTAGTACCAACTGTATAGCAACACCAGTCCTGTACCTTACCTAGTACCAAATGTATAATAACAATTGTACCTAGTACCAAATGTATAATAACACTTGTACCTAGTACCAAATGTATAACAACACTTGTGCCTAGTACCAAATGTATAACAACACATATACCTAGTTCCAAATGTATAGCAACACTTGTACCTAGTACCACATGTATAACAGACTTTCCTTAATGTCTGACAATGAGAAACTAGGCTAGGTTTGCTTTTAGATAACCATGATGTAATAACATATACTACCAAAGCTTGTCATAATATTTTAAAACAAAGAAGATTGTTATTATACTGTAAATAATGATATATTGTATTATCTTAAGAAGTATTCTAGTTTTATAACTCTTAAGCCGTGATAGCGTCCACGCGTTTATAAGGAAGGGTTCTGCTCTCCGGATCTTTTTCATGAATTCAGTATAAACTCAAAAGTATACACAGAATCAAATCACGCTTGAATGAATTAATGTAAAACTAAGTGATAAACAGCGCCATTAAAAGCTATGTAGCTTGGCTAGATATCGACTCCAATGTGAACAGTATAACGATTAATATGTCAAAATATGAACACACCAACAGCCTGCACATCATGCTTAATGCAAACACACGGAAACCAAGGTGCACGCACACGGAAACCAAGGTGCACGTAGTACGACACAAATTTAAATGTTTCGTTGAACTTTAGGTCAATTTAAGGTTTGTGATAGAAGTTCAATTAGGTCATAAATTATTGTTTCTGCCAATAAAGATCTTGAAGTTCTCCCTGGAGACTCTGATTTGACATTGTTATCAGTGATTGAGAGAGGGCGAGGAGACTCGTAAAATAGCGACTTTGACGCCGTATATATCGTCAGTTCTTTCCAATAAAAATAGTTGAATCGCGTAGGCTCTTTTAATTTGAAAATAACCCTTGTCATTTAAATGTTAAAGATATTGTGTGTCCCATATACTTTTTATCAGGTATGTGTTACAGTTATTTCAAATAGGCTTGGAGCTCCATCTTTATACGTATTCAATTTAAGGTATTCTCGAAATATACTCCTTAAAATAAATTAAGGATCACTAAATAGAGCAGTAATAATTATTTAATATTATGGATTTTATATCCATAGAAAAAGTTAATACATGTGTGTGATGTAACAATTGTAAAATAATACAACTATATTTAAAAATTGCAAAAAGACAATAATTGTTAAATTATTTCACTTTAAAAAATGATCAAAATCTAAACATGGTCCTTAAATAATTTTAAGGAGTATATATAGAGCCATACTTTTGTATAAAACGAGTCCTTTCATCGGTGATAACGCATCGTGAACCGTCTCCATGGACATTCGATTTTTGCGGCGTTGAGCAAACTCCCCGCTGCAATGTTTGCTCCCCGCCGCAATGTCAACAGAATCTTACACCACAAATTGAAGGCTAACCAGATTTCTGAGCTAAAAATAACACATAAGTGGCAGCCGAACAGAATTCAAATTATATGCCTCCGCATAGATAAATAGTGCCTCCGGGTTTGCATGAACTGAATGTAATGAGAAGAACTGACTTAAACTAAGACGAGCTATGTACGTAATAGGAAAACAATGATATTCCAAAATGACAATATATACAAATCCTTTGGGAAAAAATAGCAAAATATAACAAATTATATTTATACGCATTTTTGAGAAATATTTTTTTTATGGCGAATTACTGATCTGTATAAAGTAGTAGCGAGGATTCTGACGTCATTGCTGCTGAAGAGGTTGAAAAACAACAGCACAGAAAATCAAGCGGAAAATCTACAATTATTTTTGAAGAATATGTATTGTTACTCGAAGTTAGTTTGGGTAAAAATTGCAACCGTATGATTTTCTTTTGAACGCTTGTTAGATTTGCTATACATTTCTATTGCTGGACGAGATTAACGTTATTTACGCATATTGCAAGTTTTAAGTTGTGTAACAAGATGGCGGCGTAATGATGGCGGTGTAATATGGCAACCCTTCAGTTTATTAGTCCCCTACCGGTCCAAACCGGTTAGTTCTTCCGCCTTCAACGTATATATATACGATATTTCAGCGAAATCAGTAGAAAGGTAGAGGGGCATTCAGGATCTCAACCAATTGAAAAGATGCAAAAATGGCAAGAACAACTCGCGTCGGGCGCTGTTTTACCCCTTTTCTATTCATTGTTCCTGCACTTTGTTATTCATGGCATGTTCATCTTATTAAGTTGTGTCCGTTACACAAACCTCGCCGCATTTAGCACTTTCAGTGCTTTGATTTATCCATGTTCTTTTGCAGGCTGCTAGTAAAGGCATGTTTTCTTTTCCTGAAAACGCAATGACGAAGCAGTGTTAGTGTATTCTATTTCCCCTGACTAATATATTATTTTATTAGAGGGAAGTGGGGATGGGGATAGGGAGAGGGGTCGGAGGGTGTGTGTGGTGGAGAGGGGTGGTGTGTAACATTTTAACATTTTAGTTAAGTATATATATGTGTATGCAAATCAAGAGCAAGTTGCTGATTATGATCGAAACTTCACACGATACAACAAAGCAGTAACATACATTTATAGGCTTATTTGTAACTTTTTAATAAAATAGATTACTTTTGACAAAAAGTATGGCTAGATCGGATAATCATTGAAATGAAATAATGATGAAAGAACACATCAAATACCAGGAGATTATTCTAATTCCTTTTTTTGTTGCTCATTTCGAAATACTTTGTCCTCGCGCTATCTTATGCTGATTTTGTGGGGTGGGAGTGTTTTCTTTAATCCAATACTGTTTAATGTCTATGTTCAAACTAATATCCAACACTGTTATTAAATTTCTATTTCAAACTAATATCCCATCTGAGATTTTAACAAAACACACACACAAACACAGTAAAATATGTGTTGTATAAATATTTTGTAAGGGAGGTTTGATTATGTGTTAGTGCATAGAGTTACCTACTTAAACACGTGCAAACTGGCAATGGTCTATTTATGTTAGGCATTGCAACGCTTTGTATTCGGTATATAATTATATCGTATATATGTTAATTTAAAACCAGTACTACCTTGTTGATTCTATACTTGTAGACGGTTGAAAATTTAATAAATTCATATGAATTCGTACATAATTATACTCCTCAAAATAATTTAAGGACCACAAAATAGAACAGTTAGACTTACTTATTCTTTACTGTTATGGAGTTCGTGTTCATATATAAAAAGTTAATACATATGTGTTATGTAACAAATGTAAAGAATACAACTAACCCTAAAACTGCAAAAAGACAGTAAAGTTTTCAATAAAGGCTCAATTAAAAAATGACACAAATCAAACGTGGTCCTTAAATTATTTGAGAAGTATATTCTGAAAAGTATATTCCAACTAATACACAAATTACGTGACATTTACGGTAACCCATACACATACAACACGTATATAAACATAAACACCAATACGACACCATATGAAACAGTATATAACTTACCTAAAGTAATAATACAACGATTTACGCTTCTTCCACACAGCATCTTTGCTCCATAAATTATTCCCTTGATTTGTTGTTATAACTTCCTTTATGAAAATACACACTCTGTATAACCGAAGCTGTTTTTAAGTCATGTGCATTGTCTACGTATTATGTGATAGTTTCTACCCATATATAATCCGAGTGACCTCAATTCGGTTAATATCAATAAAACCAATACCCGTGTCGCGATTGGCGGCCATTTATGTTTACATAGCTTAAAATGTTGTAAATCGATCTGAAGTACTCCACTTGCAAGAAGTACTCCACTTGCAAGTAACCACTATAGAAGGTCCGAAGTCAGAATGCAAGGCTAGTTTATATCAATAGTGCAACCGGACGTACTAATGAGTCAGAAAAGATACATTGTTCAGTTAAAATTAGAAACATATTTGAGAAGTTACTTGAGCGTGTCCGAGTCGGAATTGTATGACAATGTGTGACAAAGGTCGGCTTGTAGTATAGCAATTATAGTAATAGTAGTAAGTGTTATAATAATTATTATTATTATTATGAGCAGGAGTAATAGTAGTAGTAGTAGTAGTAGCAGCAGCAGCAGTAGTAGTAGTAGTAGCAGCAGCAGTAGTAGTAGTAGCAGTAGTAGTTGTAGTAGTAGTAGAAGTAGTAGTTGTTGTTGTAGTAGTAGTAGTAGTAGTAGTAGTAGTAGTAGCAGTAGTAGTTGTAGTAGTGGTAGTAGTAGTAGTAGTAGTAGTAGTAGTAGCAGCAGCAGCAATAGTAGTAGTAGTAGCAGCACCAGTAGTAGTTGTAGTAGTAGTAGTAGAAGTAGTAGTAGTAGTAGTTGTTGTAGTAGTAAGTAGTAGTAGTAGTAGTAGTAGTAGTAGTAGTAGTAATAGTAGTAGTAGCAGCAGTAGTAGTTGTAGTAGCAGTAGCAGTAGCAGTAGTAGTAGTAGTAGTAGTAGTAGTTGTAGTAGTAGTTGTTGTAGTAAGTAGTAGTAGTAGTAGTAGTAGTAGTAGTAGTAGTAGTAATAGTAGTAGTAGCAGCAGTAGTAGTTGTAGTAGCAGTAGCAGTAGCAGTAGCAGTAGTAGAAGTATTAGTAGTAGTAGTAGTTGTAGTAGTAGTAGTAGTAATATATATAGTAGTAGTAGTAGTATTAGAAGCAGCAGCTGCGGCAGCAGCAGCAGCAGTAGTAGTAGGAGTAGTAGTAGTAGTAAAAGTATAATTGTTATAATCAATGAGTATCATTTATAATTCGGAAAATTTAAATTGCTAAATGTTTATGTATGTGCACACTAATACATGTTCTTTATACTTAGTAATTGTATCTACTAGGTGTTTTAACTTGTTTCATCCCACGCATACATAAAAGCGATTCAAATGGTGATTCAAATGGTGACACAGGCGTACATCGTATTTATATTAAGTGATCTTAAGTATTCATTTGCTGTATGCATTTTTTTCTCTTTAAAACATGTGGTTATGTTGTTTATTTGATAAACTACAAGAGATGACACATATTAATCACCTTAATCATAAACTAAGAAAATAAAAAAAATAAACAATTGTATAAGTTTTTCATAAACATCAAATCACTTAGTTAAATAAGCAAAAATGTTGCATTACTAAATAAGCATCACAATTATAGTTATTGGAGATATTACTTTGGAAACGTTGCATTTAATACTGTATAACAGGTGTATGATTAGTCCTGACTCTGTTGTACCTATACTTTTAGGACGTCCTTTGGCTTAAAAGGCGGAGGGACTTTAATCCTTAAAACTCCACGCACCCGCACACGCACAGTCACACACCTTTGTGTTTAGAAGTCACCATAATGGCAGTGCTAAGCTTGGCATTTAAGCATAGCACCAATTTGAGTGTTACTCAACTATACATTTTGGTAATTTTATATTAATAATGATATACCCCCAAAAATGACATCGTACCGGTTGCCTGCCTGGTATTACAGGACATGGCTTGTGATTGATGGTTTCCTAGATTTTTAAAATAAATATGACATGTGTAAGGATTACGCAGTGATGTGAAAGTATGTTTGATAAGGGTTGGGTTATTATATTTACCTTGAAAGTAAATACATCTGAATCGAATATAACATGTATTACATCTGTAAACATATTTCGTTTTGGCACGATTCAACAGGTGCATTGCAAACATATCTAAATAATTTACTAAACTGAGACTATCGCTTTAAAAACGTATAGGACACTTAATAGTATATTGTATTTTACAGCAACAACAACAACAACAACAGCAACAACAAAAACTATAGTACACTGTTAACGAACGTAACTGATTAATTAAACAAACTGAGACTATCATTAAAACAACGTATATTTACCTTACCGTATGAAGTAATTACCTGAAAAACACATACGACAGTCTTATAGTCGTTACATTTTTATTTGTATTAGGTGATGTAAAAATAAATCAAGATACATGGATAGGTAATGCAAAGACATCTTTTACATTTATAGAAACATTGCTCAATAATGGCATCATTTAACTCCGGATATCAGTTGCATTATATCGACAATCAATTAAAAAAAATACAAACATGTGGGATGCAACATAATATGTTTTAAACTTCATCCATTACTTGCCATAACGTATAGAGAAAAGAAAGAATAGTAGATAAAAAACTGGAGCAGGACATAAAGCATTCACAGAACTCAGTCATCCAAAACACGTGTTTAAAACACATTCACAGAACTCAGTCATCCAAAAACACGTTTTTAAAACACATTCACAGAACTCAGTCCTCCAAAAAGATTCACAGAACTCAGTCATCCAAAACATTCTCAGAACTCAGTCATCCAAAAACGTGCATTCAGAACAAAAGTATGCGACACCATAAACATAAAGGGTTGACAACAGAGGTACCATCATGTAACACTGGAGTATTAAAACTGTAAAAAGAACTATAACACTTTGTAGTGCTATAACGGATCGAGGTCATGTTCCAACATATAGTGCATCTATTAATTATACATGGTTGTAATGTTTTACAATTGCATACGGAGTAAGCACTCTACCCCAAATAAGACATGTCCACCTTTGCTGCGACGGTCTTGCAGTAGTTACATGTAGTTTTACGGACCTAAGCTATTAAGGAGACATCATTTGTATAGTTTCTTCGCAACTTAATTACATCAGTTGAAAGAGATCTCATATTGAGCAGGTTGCATAGAAGGTTTCAAATCCGATTACATCAGCTGAAAGAGATCTCATATTCAGCACGTTGCATAGATGAAAAAGAAGGTTTTAAATCCGGGGTTTACCCATTGGGCCATAGGTCAAAAGGTAAATTCACTAACACGAACATAAAAGTCACAGTTTTCAATAAGTTAAAAGAAATTTCTTACATGCAATTAGTAATGATATGGAATGGGTTTTGCGATTTCATACACGGACCATCTTCCTTAATAAACGATATCATTTGATGCACCCACAAATAGACACAATTAGGCATAGGGATAATTCCCACTTGCGGAAAACAAAAACATATTTATAGATTGATGAATTATGACATATGCTGACTAAGAAACCACTCGCCTTCCGTGTGTTATGTCGATAAAACATAGTCGGTAATGTTTTGTCACGTATATAATTGTTAAAGGATGAACAGTTACAAGATAA
>JAWPHD010011995.1:0-79194 GCA_037043455.1 Cyrtodaria siliqua
GCCTGTTCTCGAGGTACCTATAATCTCGAGGTAAATCTTATTTTGCGTGGTTAGATACTTTTATAGAATGAGATATGTTGACCTATCAAACATGTGATTAACCATGTACAGAAGATAGTTTCGTTTTGGCACACACACAAATAATTACGAAACAGTATAATTATATTTGTGTCCCGTATTAACACCTTACTTACTCTAAATCCTTGTATGTAAATGTCACATTAAATACTATAATTTAAAATATACCAAATCACTTTTCACTGATAAAATCTACAAATCCAACTTTAAACTAAGTTACCGACGTGAATGAAAAAAACAACATCGGCCGTCGTATATCATATATGTATCGGCATTTTAAGACGCTTTGTGCGCCAAAATCAGTCGATGACTGGTTTTTCTAAACAGAACTCACCCAGCCATACACATATTTTAAATCTCCGATATAAAATGCTTTAAAATGAACAAATATTTACCTTATGTATCGTGACCAAAGTGTCACTAATGTAAAATTATTCGTATTTCCATGGTAACTGACACCTCAGGCAATTTTTTTAGCTATACAATATGCATTATCATAAAGTCAGTCTCGCTTGATATATAGACATCATACTAACTTCTGTCGCCGGTTTATACAGGTAAATACACTGCTCAAAAATATTAACGGATTGATTGTCGATTTTCCATATGGTTACCTGTTAAATGCACCATTTTGACGGCCCTTCTTTTCATAAATGCCTTTCTCTACAAACCCGGTTTTTATGCCAACATCAAACTTCCATAAAAAAATGAAAATTTACTAATGTTTAGCAGGATTGGAATGACTGTAATTCTGATTTGCAACAAAAGTTTAATGTCTTGATAAGCATTTGGCATAAAAACCGGGGTTGTACAGAAAGGCATTTAGGTCGTCAAAATGGTGCATTTAGCACGTGACCATATGGAAAATCGACAAGTAAGCCCGTTAATATTTTTGAGCAGTCTATGAACACCAAGCAACTCGTCATTGTGAAATACATTTGTCAGTTAACAAACTAGTTGTAATACATTTAAAACGTTATGGGTTTAATAAAATAATTCATGTTACGTTATAAGAAATATCGTTTGAAATCTCTTTGAATTTGACCTAATTTTAGCCATAGTGGTCATTTTGGATGACTGACGGCCGTGAAAAACATAAATATGAGAGGAACTATCACAAAGATCATGGTGATTAAGTTTCATCAAAATCCTTCAAGCGGTTTTAGAGAAAATGTCATTTTCAACCTTTTCCTATATAACTCTATGTAAACTTTGGGTCGCCGTGGTGGCCATTTTGATTATTCGACGATAACGAAAAACACAAACTTGATAGAGGCCAACCCAAGGAACATGTATATTATATTTCACAAGATTGAAATAAGTGGTTTTGGAGGAGATGTCGTTTGAAATTTCCTTAAATTTGACCTAGTTTTAGCCATGGTGGCCATCTCGGATGATTGGCGGCCATTAAAAACACGAATCTGAGAGGGGCCCTCCCAAATAATATTGTGATGAAGTTTCATCAAAATCCTTCAAGCAGTTCTATCTATCTTTCTATAGATACTGCAACACCCTCTTTCGAATATTTTGTGCAGGTGCGCGTCTGTGCAGTGTGAGTAAGATAAAAGGGGTAAAAGACGTCTTAAAAACAGGTGAAGGTGAACTAAAGATAATAGGGTTAACTGTTAAAAGTCTGAGCAAGACAAAGTGATTTTTTAAAGATAAAAACAGCGTTTCTTGTTTAAGGCATGGAGTGGGATACGGTGCAAACGGCCAATTTG
Source organism: Cyrtodaria siliqua (assembly GCA_037043455.1). Classification (NCBI taxonomy): domain Eukaryota; kingdom Metazoa; phylum Mollusca; class Bivalvia; order Adapedonta; family Hiatellidae; genus Cyrtodaria; species Cyrtodaria siliqua. The sequence goes on from JAWPHD010011995.1 coordinate 1,800, forward strand.
AATGAATCCAAACTTGGAAGCTTTGCTATGTCTGCTGGCAGTCTGTTCCACTGTACAATGGCAAGCGAGAAAAATGAATACTTAAAGTAATCAACAGAGGTGTGAATCTGTCTATAAGCCAGGGGATGGGACTGTCGTGATATTCTCGTGGGTTGCGTGACATATGGTGGCATTTCTATGGCAACAAGTCCATGTATGATTTTGTAGAGGAGAATTAATCGGGAGTCACTACGTCGGTCTTCTAATGATTGCCAATCTAGGTCACTGAGCATGTGTGAAACACTTGCGTAATACGAGTAGTAATTTAGCGTCCAGCGAGCTGCTCTGCGCTGTATCATCTCTAACTTGTTAATATTTGTCTTAGTATATGGACTCCATACAGGGGAGGAATATTCAAGTTAGGGGCGCACAAGGGTCTTGTATGCTACTTCCCGTATACCTTTATTTTTTGATCTTATGTTTCGCTTTACAAAACCTAAAGTCCTATGTGCAGTGGATGTTGTTCTTTGGTTATGGTCATTCCAGGTGAGGTTGCTGCTGATGTCAATTCCAAGGTACCTGGAACTACTTACCGTTTCCAGGATCTGGCCGTTGAGGATGTACTGGGATGGTATTGGAGTTCTTGAGCGTGTTATATGTATGGTGGTACACTTACTTGGATTGAACTCCATGTCCCAATCAGTTTCCCACTGTTCCATGCGGTTAAGGTCGTTTTGTAGGACTTCAGCATCTTGGAGGTTTGTCACTGCTAAATAGAGTGCTGTATCATCAGCAAAGAGCCTCACCCTTGATTTGATGTTCTCTGGCAGGTCGTTGATGTACGCAAGGAATAATATAGGCCCTAGGACTGATGCCTGCGGTACTCCAGAAGTGACTGGAACTTCTGAGGACTTGTCATTTTCAAGGATGACTGTTTGTGTTCTGTTGTACAAGAATGCCCTAATCCACTGAAGGATATAACCTCTGATGCCGAACTGGTGCAGCTTAAATAGGAGCTTCTCGTGACTTACCTTATCAAATGCTTTACTAAAGTCTAGTAAGATAAGGTCTGTTTGTTTGCCAGTTATGGCGTTTCTTGAAAGTTCCTCGACCAGCATTACCAGTTGGGTTTCACATGACCGCTTAGAGCGGAATCCATGTTGCAAATCATAGAGGATGTTATTCTGGTCTAGATGTGAAACAAGGTTTGTAGTGATTATATACTGTAACTCTAATACCTTACAAAGGATGCATGTCAAGGAAATTGGCCTGTAATTTGAGGCTAGACCTTTATCGCCTTTCTTGAATAAGGGGCATACATTTGCATCTTTCCAGTCCTTGGGTACTGTACCTGTATAAAGAGAACGCTGAAAGATTACCTTTATGATGGGGGCAATGGACTCACCGAGATGTTGAAGGACTAGTGGTTTTAGCCTATCTGGTCCTGCGGCCTTGTGGGGGTTTAATATTTAAGTAATTTCAGGATTCCATTGTCTGAAATAATAATGTCTGGCTAAATGGTATACTTACTGATGTTTTTTTCTGGAATTGAGGAAGGAGATAGCCTACCTGTGTCTACTTGGTTCTGGACCGCAATTTGGGCAAGTTGTGCTAGACTAAGCGGGGATTTAGGCGTGAAGACGGACTGAAATTGCATGTTTAAAACATCTGCCTTTTCTGTATTTTCTGTGTACAGCTTACCTTCTTTTTTGAGTGGCGCTATTCCCTTTGAGTCTTTTTTGGCGTTATTAAGGAGGGAGTACAACCTTTTTGTTGAGTATGTAGGAGGGTTTCCTGGCTCATTTGATTCTGTTTCAGATATTCCCAGAATTTCGCTGATATACCTATCATGTGCTTGTTTCCGCTTTTGCTTGACCAGGTGCCGCATGTCTATAATGTCATGCCTGTCTCTTGCCTTTCTACTCAACTTGTACTTCTGGAAGAGGCTGTCTCTTTTCCTGATGTACCTCCTAATTTCTTGGTTCATTTCTCAGTTTCAGAGATGTCGATTTTATAAAATTGGCAACAGACAGACGGACAGACAGACGGACGAAAAGTGATCGCATATTTGGCCAGTAGGGAAGCCCCAAATTATTCATATTTACGACATTATGTCGACCGCGTTCTTCATGTCCGGAGTTTACATCATCCGACCTGCTTCATATTTCAGAACGGCGTATGGTACGCGGATTCAGACTTGCACCAATAAGCGTATAAATGTAAATTTCTTACTTTTTTCTTGTGAGAAGCAGCATGTGACGTCAAGACTTGAGTAGGGGTAACTGGTGCATCAGTGACTGACGTTAAACATGACGTCATGCGATATGCGATATGTTAAACATGACGTCATGACGTCAACGGTCATGTGCGTGAACATGTGCTAATTGCTTTGGTCTAAAATGTTTGGGGAAGGGGATGTGGATATTTTCAGATACACATCTGTGACAGTTTACTTACCTAATTAATGCATTCTAAAATGAAATAAAAAGTCCGGAGGAACATGCCGCCACGCCCCCGCACACATACCATGATTCGTCATGTTCTTCAATTTCGTAGCTGACCTTAGTTGACATTTTCATTCGCACGAAGCGAGACCCCGAACATTAAAAAAATTCATAGATCACATACTGAAATAAGCTTCGAGAAGCAAAGCCCCAAACCGCTAACAAATTCATATGTTATAACAATTTTAACATGGTGAAATGGTGCTGTAAACGCCAACATAATGCCGAGCGCAGCGAGGTGTATAACAACAATTCAACAAGATGAGTGTATCTCATAAAAGGTTTAATTATTTACAGTTGTAGTTCCCGTCATCCAAACACACACAAGATGATTGCGAGCGCAAACGATCGTCTGGTCTCAATTTTATTAAAATGTTTAAAAGCATATTTTAAATACCGCTTCATAATTTATAAAGGGGCTGGCGTGGCCCTATAGACAACCTCTGAACTTGAAATCCGCTGAACCCGGGGTAAAGCCTCACCATCGTCACTGAGTTTCGCCTTTGTGTTCTTCAGCAAGACGCTTTTCATTAGCCTCGTCCGTCGGATGGGGACGTAACTTGGGAGGTTTTGTATATTGGAGTCTATCCTCCAAGCACGTTTGTTTAAAGAACTATATATAAGAATATATTCGTTATAGTATGTCAGGTTCCAGATTTCTGTGTGTGATCTCCTCTCTCGAATAACGATTAATGTGTTGATGAGTCATTAAACAACATTCAATTCATGAATACCTTACATATCCCCAAATAACAAGCGCGAACCAGAGGCTATCATCCCACCCAAAACCATCACACACCTAAAATTCGACAAGCAATGTTAGGCTATGCTTGTCAGATTTTAAGGGCCTCGCACGGGGTCATTATTATAGGATTTAGCAATTAAATGTTCTCAAAATGCACTAGAATTCGCATTATGTCATGTAGAAAACAAAGAAACTTCGGTAAGAGTAAGGGTATGGGCCTATACACGTATCATTCACCTCTCTCAGGGGCGGCTCTAAATAATCTACAATGTTTTGATGAGCCGTTAATGGCATTCATATTAAATTCTCTGATAATGATATGCATTTTGAATATGACCACTCAAAATTAAATTATTAAAACATGAAATTAAAAAAACACTTTAATTTGAAATGAAACAACAGGCCTAGATATAGCATATATTTAAAAAAAAATTGACAACATATATAAATCATTTATCCAGTTTTATTAAACCAATACAAATAATTGCGAATTTCCCACTTCGCTGTACTCTCCTTCTCCCCTAGCTTGACCCCTGAAATATTAATATTATGTTCAGAATTGTCCAACGTTTTTTCCAGCAGCTGTGCTGCAATTTCTTGTTATATATGAGTCGATCTTTGTTTATCATACAAAACATACAAAACATATGCACTTTGTGTTTAGTGTAGTTTTTAAGTGGGTTATGACTTTGATTTCATCCAAAAACATTTTTTTATTACTTGGCCATTTTGAACGTGTTTTTTTCTCCTGGATGAGCATGTATCACTGTTACATGGTGACCTGAGTTACCGATGTATCAGTGTTACACGGTGACCTGTGTTACATATGTATCATTGTTGCAGGATGACATGTATTACATATGTAACATCGTTACAAGATGACATATGTTTCCGATGTACCATTGTTACAGGGTGACATGTGTTACCGGTGTACCATTGTTACAGGATGACACGTGTTACCGATGTACCAATGTTACAGGATGACACGTGTTACCGATGTACCATTGTTACATGATGACACGTGTTACCGATGTACCATTGTTACATGATGACATGTGTTACCAATGTACCATTTTACATGATGGCACGTGTTACCGAGGTACCATTGTTATAGGGTGACACGTGTTACCAATTTACCATTGATACATGATGGCACGTGTTACCGAGGTACCATTGTTATAGGGTGACACGTGTTACCGATTTACCATTGATACATGATGACACGTGTTACCGATGTACCATTGTTACATGATGACATATGTTACCGTTGTACCATTGTTACAGATGACATATGTTACCAATATACCATTGTTACACGGTGACTCTGATACTATTGTTACACGGTGACTTGTTACCATTGTTACACTGTGACTCGTACCATTGTTACACGGTGCCCATGTTACCGACACACCATGTGTAGTAGTAGGTAGTTTAGGTGAGATTATAATTCGATGCATTGTGTATCAATCAATCCATTTATTACAATATCAGTTGTAGAACTTTTAAAACTGTATTTACATTGCAATTGAAACTACTCCTCAAAATAATTTAAGGACCACAAAATAGAACAGTAATAATTGCTTAATCGTTCATATTATGTATTTGATATTCATATAAAAAGAAAATACCTGTGTGTATTGTAACAACTGTAAAATAATAAACTTAAAAACATGCGAAAAGACAATACAGCACTTTACTTAGGATTAAAATCTAAACATGGTTCTTAAATTCTTTTGATGAGTATATAATAATACGGCGGTACATTCTCGTAGGAGTACGATTCGTGGCGGTACTGTTTTCATCAAGGCAGATAATAAAACATGGAACAATATGATGATTTACTTCTCTTCTGACTCAACCATTTTATACAGGCCAACAGCAAACACAGAGCCTCAGTATTCTCATTGGTTGTTCCAAACACTGCTTGGAAGAGCGACCCAATAGTATTTTGAGGCGGCGACGCAGTGCAGTGGTTAGCACGCTGTATTAGTCCTTAGGGTGGTCTTAAGTTCAACCCCTAGCTGTTTGTTTTGCCTTACTTTTGTATGGACGCTAAACCTACACAAACTCAAACGTGTACACCGCTCTTGAATATACTGGGATAAATGACAATCAGACCTGACGAACGGTGTAAGGATTTGACACAAATCGTTATTTTGACACACTTACAAACTTCGAAACGAGGTTAGTGTCATTTATCGTCATTACCATGTGTTTTAATAGGCAGTAGGGGTATCTTTTCGTATTATTTTATTTTTCACTTTTTTTACATAATAGTTGCTGCATGTGCATTTTAAAATTACCTAAATTAATTAATGTTTTGCTATGAAAGCTGCAGTTAAAAAATGGTTCTCTCCTTTATGTATGGATATGTGTGTAAGACGATTACTTTACTAGACATATGTTATATTAAACGTTGAATCAGCGCGATTCGCCAGTATGTGTGCACGCATATTTTGAGATGCATTGACTGAATAAATCCTTTACTACACGTTACACGGAAATGAATGGAGCATGCACGTGTGCGCTTTAAGAGTACTCGAGTCGACAAATCCTTGGCTACACATGCTACAATGAAATAGTGTCTCTCTTGTATGTGTTTGCATGTGTAGTGTGCGACTACTTGAACTGATAAAGCCTTTGCTGCACAATTTACAATTAAATGGTGTCTCTCCAGTATGTATGTTCATGTGTGATTTAAGAGTGCACGCCTTCTTAAATCCCTTGCTGCACACGCTACAATAAAATGGGGTCTCGTCTGTATGTTTGCTCAAGTGCCTATCATGATTTCTCGAATCTGAAAATCGTTTACTGCACACGCTACATGTATATGGTTTTTCTCCAGTGTGTATAAGCATGTGTACTTTAAGAGATTTTGCCCGATTAAATATTTTGCTACATTTTCTACAAGTATATGGCTTTTCTCCTGTATGTATGCGCATGTGCATTGTTAGAGTATCGGAGTGGCTAAATCCTTTGTTACACACGCTACAAATAAATGGTGTTTCTCTTGAATGTGTGCGCCTGTGAACTTTAAGTTGACCTGACTGGCAAAATTCTTTACTACACACGCTACACTTAAACGGTTTCTCTCCTGTATGTATGCGCATGTGCCTTTTTAGTATATAGGCGTATGTAAATACTTTACTACATACGCTACAGTTAAATGTCTTTTCTCCTGTATGTATTTTTATATGCGCTTTTATACGCAAACTATGTGTGAGTTCTATGCTGCAGATGGGACATTTATATGGGTAATCCTCTATAGCAAGGTTCTCTGTAGCAAGGTTTTCGTCTTTCGTTGCAGGGTTTTCCACGGCAGCAAGGTTCTCTGTGACAAGGTTTTGCTCTTCCGTAGCAGGGTTTTCATCTGTAATAGGATTCTCCTCCATAGAAGGGTTCTGCATTTTGGAACGTCGACTGGAAATATAAATATGGATTATGTTCACGGTTTAGGTGTACCGGAAGTAAACAAATCCCATTGAGTCCTGTAGAATATTTTCCAAACTTCCTAGTTAGCAGGTTTTTTTCACAATGAAGTTCAAACTAAGATTCACTTACATATTCTTAGTCATGAGACCTGCCTCTCTAGAAAACTGATGAGAATAGTAGGGGTCATGTGGAATATAACAAAATAAAAGTCTGTTCATTGTTGACACCGTGAACAAACTGCATTCATTCGGCACCTCTTACATGTGTTCTACTCACTTTCAAAACTTTCAAGTTGATAAATTAAATCATCATACAACTATGCAAATGGTTCTTAGCTCTCACATACAAGTCAATAAAGTCATTTCAGCCAGAAAAAAAACAGGCCTTAAATACTCAAAATGCCTTTTATAACAAAAAAAGTTAGGGATTATAAATTTTGGAACTCCTTTCGATTCACCAGGCATGAATACCACAGTGATTTACTTCCTGTATTCCTTTACAAATACAACTAGCTCAAGCGCTTGAATGATAAGTAAACGCTGTCTTTCACCACGATTGATAAATCCACGCATGCGCACCTCAGTTTCAAGTATCACGTTTTGTCACAATGATTCGGATACCTTTTACATAATCATTTTACATTTCAAATTCAAATCTTTGTTACTATTCATCTTCTTGTTTTCATATAATTAAAATAGTTATCCCAAATCATTTATGGATGTATTTTCAGATTACCTAAGAACGAAGAGTTATTATTCACGGCAAACATTTCTAAACAATTACAACCTCCGTTTTCACTAATTGATCTGTTTCTTAAGAACAATACCAAATCATTTAAATTTCTGCATAGATCACTATATGATACTGCTTTTTTTCTGTTATAAATAAGTCAACGGTTATTTAGTAACTTAGTTTAACAAGTAACGCGATCAGGTTACCTGTTAAATGCACCATTTTGACGGCCCTTCTTTTCATAAATGCCTTTCTCTACAAACCCGGTTTTTATGCCAACATCAAACTTCCATAAAAAATGAAAATTTACTAATGTTTAGCAGGATTTGAATGACTGTAATTCTGATTTGCAACAAAAGTTTAATGTCTTGATAAGCATTTGGCATAAAAACCGGGGTTGTACAGAAAGGCATTTAGGTCGTCAAAATGGTGCATTTAGCACGTGATCATATGGAAAATCGACAAGTAAGCCCGTTAATATTTTTGAGCAGTCTATGAACACCAAGCAACTCGTCATTGTGAAATACATTTGTCAGTTAACAAACTAGTTGTAAATACATTTAAAACGTTATGGGTTTAATAAAATAATTCATGTTACGTTATAAGAAATATCGTTTGAAATCTCTTTGAATTTGACCTAATTTTAGCCATAGTGGTCATTTTGGATGACTGACGGCCGTGAAAAACATAAATATGAGAGGAACTATCACAAAGATCATGGTGATTAAGTTTCATCAAAATCCTTCAAGCGGTTTTAGAGAAAATGTCATTTTCAACCTTTTCCTATATAACTCTATGTAAACTTTGGGTCGCCGTGGTGGCCATTTTGATTATTCGACGATAACGAAAAACACAAACTTGATAGAGGCCAACCCAAGGAACATGTATATTATATTTCACAAGATTGAAATAAGTGGTTTTGGAGGAGATGTCGTTTGAAATTTCCTTAAATTTGACCTAGTTTTAGCCATGGTGGCCATCTCGGATGATTGGCGGCCATTAAAAACACGAATCTGAGAGGGGCCCTCCCAAATAATATTGTGATGAAGTTTCATCAAAATCCTTCAAGCAGTTCTAGCTATCTTTCTATAGATACTGCAACACCCTCTTTCGAAGATGTTGTGCAGGTGCGCGTCTGTGCAGTGTGAGTAAGATAAAAGGGGTAAAAGACGTCTTAAAAACAGGTGAAGGTGAAATAAAGATAATAGGGTTAACTGTTAAAAGTCTGAGCAAGACAAAGTGATTTTTTAAAGATAAAAACAGCGTTTCTTGTTTAAGGCATGGAGTGGGATACGGTGCAAACGGCCAATTTGAATGAATCCAAACTTGGAAGCTTTGCTATGTCTGCTGGCAGTCTGTTCCACTGTACAATGGCAAGCGAGAAAAATGAATACTTATAGTAATCAACAGAGGTGTGAATCTGTCTATAAGCCAGGGGATGGGACTGTCGTGATATTCTCGTGGGTTGCGTGACATATGGTGGCATTTCTATGGCAACAAGTCCATGTATGATTTTGTAGAGGAGACATAATCGGGAGTCACTACGTCGGTCTTCTAATGATTGCCAACCTAGGTCACTGAGCATGTGTGAAACACTTGCGTAATACGAGTAGTAATTTAGCGTCCAGCGAGCTGCTCTGCGCTGTATCATCTCTAACTTGTTAATATTTGTCTTAGTATATGGACTCCATACAGGGGAGGAATATTCAAGTTAGGGGCGCACAAGGGTCTTGTATGCTACTTCCCGTATACCTTTATTTTTTGAACTTATGTTTCGCTTTACAAAACCTAAAGTCCTATTTGCAGTGGATGTTGTTCTTTGGTTATGGTCATTCCAGGTGAGGTTGCTGCTGATGTCAATTCCAAGGTACCTGGAACTACTTACCGTTTCCAGGATCTGGCCGTTGAGGATGTACTAGGATGGTATTGGAGTTCTTGGGCGTGTTATATGTATGGTGGTACACTTACTTGGATTGAACTCCATGTCCCAATCAGTTTCCCACTGTTCCATGCGGTTAAGGTCGTTTTGTAGGACTTCAGCATCTTGGAGGTTTGTCACTGCTAAATAGAGTGCTGTATCATCAGCAAAGAGCCTCACCCTTGATTTGATGTTCTCTGGCAGGTCGTTGATGTACGCAAGGAATAATATAGGCCCTAGGACTGATGCCTGCGGTACTCCAGAAGTGACTGGAACTTCTGAGGACTTGTCATTTTCAAGGATGACTGTTTGTGTTCTGTTGTACAAGAATGCCCTAATCCATTGAAGGATATAACCTCTGATGCCGAACTGGTGCAGCTTAAATAGGAGCTTCTCGTGACTTACCTTATCAAATGCTTTACTAAAGTCTAGTAAGATAAGGTCTGTTTGTTTGCGAGTTATGGCGTTTCTTGAAAGTTCCTCGACCAGCATTACCAGTTGGGTTTCACATGACCGCTTAGAGCGGAATCCATGTTGCAAATCATAGAGGATGTTATTCTGGTCTAGATGTGAAACAAGGTTTGTAGTGATTATATACTGTAACTCTAATACCTTACAAAGGATGCATGTCAAGGAAATTGGCCTGTAATTTGAGGCTAGACCTTTATCGCCTTTCTTGAATAAGGGGCATACATTTGCATCTTTCCAGTCCTTGGGTACTGTACCTGTATAAAGAGAACGCTGAAAGATTACCTTTATGATGGGGGCAATGGACTCACGGAGATGTTGAAGGACTAGTGGTTTTAGCCTATCTGGTCCTGCGGCCTTGTGGGGGTTTAAATCTTTAAGTAATTTCAGGATTCCATTGTCTGAAATAATAATGTCTGGCTAAATGGTATACTTACTGATGTTTTTTTCTGGAATTGAGGAAGGAGATAGCCTACCTGTGTCTACTTGGTTCTGGACCGCAATTTGGGCAAGTTGTGCTAGACTAAGCGGGGATTTAGGCGTGAAGACGGACTGAAATTGCATGTTTAAAACATCTGCCTTTTCTGTATTTTCTGTGTACAGCTTACCTTCTTTTTTGAGTGGCGCTATTCCCTTTGAGTCTTTTTTGGCGTTATTAAGGAGGGAGAACAACCTTTTTGTTGAGTATGTAGGAGGGTTTCCTGGCTCATTTGATTCTGTTTCAGATATTCCCAGAATTTCGCTGATATACCTATCATGTGCTTGTTTCCGCTTTTGCTTGACCAGGTGCCGCATGTCTATAATGTCATGCCTGTCTCTTGCCTTTCTACTCAACTTGTACTTCTGGAAGAGGCTGTCTCTTTTCCTGATGTACCTCCTAATTTCTTGGTTCATTTCTCAGTTTCAGAGATGTCGATTTTATAAAATTGCTAACAGACAGACGGACAGACAGACGGACGAAAAGTGATCGCATATTTGGCCAGTAGGGAAGCCCCAAATTATTCATATTTACGACATTATGTCGACCGCGTTCTTCATGTCCGGAGTTTACATCATCCGACCTGCTTCATATTTCAGAACGGCGTATGGTACGCGGATTCAGACTTGCACCAATATAAAGCGTATAAATGTAAATTTCTTACTTTTTTCTTGTGAGAAGCAGCATGTGACGTCAAGACTTGAGTAGGGGTAACAGGTGCATCAGTGACTGACGTTAAACATGACGTCATGCGATATGCGATATGTTAAACATGACGTCATGACGTCAACGGTCATGTGCGTGAACATGTGCTAATTGCTTTGGTCTAAAATGTTTGGGGAAGGGGATGTGGGTATTTTCAGATACACATCTGTGACAGTTTACTTACCTAATTAATGCATTCTAAAATGAAATAAAAAGTCCGGAGGAACATGCCGCCACGCCCCCGCACACAGACCATGATTCGTCATGTTCTTCAATTTCGTAGCTGACCTTAGTTGACATTTTCATTCGCACGAAGCGAGACCCCGAACATTAAAAAAATTCATAGATCACATACTGAAATAAGCTTCGAGAAGCAAAGCCCCAAACCGCTAACAAATTCATATGTTATAACAATTTTAACATGGTGAAATGGTGCTGTAAACGCCAACATAATGCCGAGCGCAGCGAGGTGTATAACAACAATTCAACAAGATGAGTGTTTCTCATAAAAGGTTTAATTATTTACAGTTGTAGTTCCCGTCATCCAAACACACACAAGATGATTGCGAGCGCAAACGAGCGTCTGGTCTCAATTTTATTAAAATGTTTAAAAGCATATTTTAAATACCGCTTCATAATTTATAAAGGGGCTGGCGTGGCCCTATAGACAACCTCTGAACTTGAAATCCGCTGAACCCGGGGTAAAGCCTCACCATCGTCACTGAGTTTCGCCTTTGTGTTCTTCAGCAAGACGCTTTTCATTAGCCTCGTCCGTCGGATGGGGACTTAACTTGGGAGGTTTTGTATATTGGAGTCTATCCTCCAAGCACGTTTGTTTAAAGAACTATATATAAGAATATATTCGTTATAGTATGTCAGGTTCCAGATTTCTGTGTGTGATCTCCTCTCTCGAATAACGATTAATGTGTTGATGAGTCATTAAACAACATTCAATTCATGAATACCTTACATATCCCCAAATAACAAGCGCGAACCAGAGGCTATCATCCCACCCAAAACCATCACACACCTAAAATTCGACAAGCAATGTTAGGCTATGCTTGTCAGATTTTAAGGGCCTCGCACGGGGTCATTATTATAGGATTTAGCAATTAAATGTTCTCAAAATGCACTAGAATTCGCATTATGTCATGTAGAAAACAAAGAAACTTCGGTAAGAGTAAGGGTATGGGCCTATACACGTATCATTCACCTCTCTCAGGGGCGGCTCTAAATAATCTACAATGTTTTGATGAGCCGTTAATGGCATTCATATTAAATTCTCTGATAATGATATGCATTTTGAATATGACCACTCAAAATTAAATTATTAAAACATGAAATTAAAAAAACACTTTAATTTGAAATGAAACAACAGGCCTAGATATAGCATATATTTAAAAAAAAATTGACAACATATATAAATCATTTATCCAGTTTTATTAAACCAATACAAATAATTGCGAATTTCCCACTTCGCTGTACTCTCCTTCTCCCCTAGCTTGACCCCTGAAATATTAATATTATGTTCAGAATTGTCCAACGTTTTTTCCAGCAGCTGTGCTGCAATTTCTTGTTATATATGAGTCGATCTTTGTTTATCATACAAAACATATGCACTTTGTGTTTAGTGTAGTTTTTAAGTGGGTTATGACTTTGATTTCATCCAAAAACATTTTTTTATTACTTGGCCATTTTGAACGTGTTTTTTTCTCCTGGATGAGCATGTATATTTTATGGAAGGGTAAACTTTTTTCTCTCAATTAATCCGTACCTGTTGAGTTTTGCAAGTTATAACATACATATTGAAATTGTGTTTAGTGTACTTTTTAAGTGGGTTATGATTTTGATTTTAGCAAAAAAAATATTTTTACTTCGCCATTTTTAAAAAAAAAGATTCTCTTGGATCAACATGTATATTTTATGGAAAGGTAAACTTTTATCTCTCAATTAATCCGTACCTGTTGAGTTTTGCAAGTTATAACATACATATTGAAATTGTGTTTAGGGTACTTTTTAAGTGGGTTATGATTTTGATTTTAGCAAAAAAAATATTTTTACTTCGCCGTTTTTAAAAAAAAAGATTCTCTTGGATCAACATTTTGGGAGGGTTAATCAAAGAAAGTTCCAGATAAATCAAATTGCCATTTGCGGCGGAGGAAAGATCTCTCTTTGGAGGGGTATGTGCTCTTTAGTTGAATAACATTCGATAAATTAAGAAAGTTATGAAGCGAACGAGCGTTTTGTTTACACATCCGATCAAAAAGTCACGTGGTTTTGTCAAGTTCAAAACGAATTGTTTTCGCATATTCCTATACGCTGATTAAAATTGCACCCACAATACATTTCAACCTCATTTATTGTAGAACAATGAACACTCTCATTTACTTGAATGAATGCAGGGAGTAAATATACTTACTACCTGATGAATGCAAGCAGGTTTAAATGCATGTGTAATTGTATATGGCAAGCCAAAGTGTTTTCCGATATCCCGTTAACGGAAATAAACGGGAATGGAGCACTTTTGCATATACCTCCAAAAGGAGCTCCACTGTATATATATGAGGCCATGCCATCCTTAAAAAAATATTTGTTTGCTGTTTCCCGACTCAGGAATTTATAAGTGGGTGATTTTTTTTACTTTAAAAAATGAAAAAAATATATACTAAAGATAGTAAAAAACAAAATATGTTAAATAATTACTATAAAACAGTTTTGAGTAGGGCCCTTTTTCGTGGGTAGGTAGGGAAACAGCAAACCAAAAAAAAAGTATGGTCGACCAGACGATAGACTGTTATTGGGATCACTTTCGTCCGTCCGTCCGTCGTCGTTCATAACTTTTGCTTCAAACGAATTCTTCCCAGTAACCGCGTGGCCAATTTTGACCAAACTTCACATGGATGATCCTTATATGGATTTGTTAAAATTAGATGAGCGCGACATCCAAGATGGACTTTATTATTACCATATGACAGTTTTTCTTTTAAAATGACCGCCAACGCCTAGACTATCAAGTTTGTTCAAATGAAGTTAAAAATGGCCATGCCCCGGGGTCCAAAGTTTGTATATTGAGATTTTGCATGTTTTTTATTGACTTATACATAGGAAAAACTTTAACAAATCTTCTCTGAAATCACAAGGCACAGAGCTGCCATGTATTACATGCAGCATCAGCTTATGGTCCTCTACTAAGTTTGTTCAAATGGTGACCCTGGGGTTAAATTTGGCCCGGCCCGGGGGTCACAGTTTTACATAAGACATATTTTAATACTACAAGAGCCATAGGTTTACTATTTTGCATTTACTATAAGTTTATGGTCCTTTACCAAGTTTGTTCAAATGGTGACCCTGGGATCACATTTGGCCCCGCCCCAGGGTTCACATGTTTTACATACTTATATAGGGATAATCTTCAAAAACTCGTGTACAACTTGGTCAATTTTGACCACTTCACTTCGATGATCCTTAGATGATTTTTTTTCAAATTCTTTAAAATAATTTAAACGCGACATCCAAGATGGCCCCCACCATAGAAAAATAGTTGAATTACTTCTCGTACACTGGGAAGCTAGGGCCGTGGGTTCAGATCTTTAAACATTTTACTTTTTTTAACTCTTCATTTTTATTATCGTTTCCTGTTTGGATCCGTTTTTTCTTTTGTTAATTTTTCTAAAGTTTGTATATAAAGATTGTACATGTTTTACATAGACTGATATAGGGAAAACTTAAAAAATCTTCTTTTAAATTGTTAGCATGGAGTTGTGGGTTTAAATATCGGTTGAGGTGTTGGTGTGTTTTGCATGATGAAACCCCATGATAAAAGAACCATTTTAGCCTGAGAGCATCCACATGCCCTCTAATTCTCTATTGTTATTAATGATCACTAACCTGGTCTATCAAGTTTGCTCATTTGAAGTCCCTGGGGTCAAAGATGGCTGCAACCCCTGGGTCCAAAGTTTGTATGTAGAGATTTTGCAAGTTTTAGATATACTTACATAAGGAAAGACTTAAACATATCTTCAATCAGCATTTGCGAGGAAAATATTTTCATCATTGCAAAGATCCTCAGGTGATAGATTCAGCGCCATCTTTGCTCTCTTGTTATTTTTGTGGTGGAGGCAGACAACTCATTTTTCCTGGGTAGAACTAGTACTGTACACCTCCCGCCATCCGTAAGAATCGACACTTCCTCACTTACAAGTCGAGCTCCCAGTGGAATTCGAACCCGCAGCGGCCTTTAATATTTATGAGGGAACTAGAAGGGTGTTCCACGGAACACGGAACACTTGTGTTGCCTGCCGTGTGCTTATTTCACAAAGTTTAATCTAACTATAATTGAATTGGGGTTTTAAGGCGCACCAACACATGAAAGGTTATATGGCGCCTAACAAGAATGAACATGCCAGACTCATCCTCCATGTACATCGAGATAAAATATGGAGAATGGGCCTAGAACCTTCTCATAACTATAAAGTTTGAAGACGGGGTGCAATCCTTCATAAATTATGTAGCAGATTTTTGTAAAATTGTTCAAGTTGATGAAAAGGGGCATAACTCTGCATTAGATAATTGATAAAGAGGAACTGTATACAGTTTCATGACCATAGGTGAATATGTTTACAAGTCTTGAGCTAGGTTAGATTGCATGTTAGTTTTATGAAAAGGACTATAACTTTGTCAAAATGAAAGTCAAGTTATAGGACATGTCAATAGCACGGAATAATTGATAAAGAAAAGCAGTATGAGGTTTTATGGCCATACGTATACATGTTGCCAAGTAACGCGAGTTAATAGACAACATTAGTTTCGGTAAGATAAAGATGTGTGTGAAGTTCCATGAACATAGGTCAAATAGTTTTCAAGTGATGGTCCGGTATGAGCTCGGTTAGGTTGCAGGTTAACATTTTATGAAAAGAGCATAACTCTACCAACAAAAAAGTTAAAGAGTTACTGGTCATGTGTAACGACACTCCATAGGGTAAGATCATTATGCTTAAGTTCCATGAACATAGGTCAAACACGTTTTTAAGTTATGGCTAGTTATGGGCTTGGTTAGGTTGCAGGTTGAAGTTTTATGGAAAGGGACATAACTCTGCCAAAATAAAAGTCGGGAGTTATTGGACATGTTTAACAAGTAAAATTATGGCCAAGGTTATTGAATTGAATTGAATTGGGGTTTTAAGGCGCACCAACACATGAAAGGTTATATGGCGCCTAACAGGAATGAACATGCCAGGCTCATTCTCCATGTACATCGAGATAAAATATCAAGAACTGGCCTAGAACCTTCTCACCCTGAACTGCAGAGTTGCTGCAAATTCTATTGTAGACACTCCATTTACGCTGGAGCCACGTTATAGTTTTTCTGCCACTGCTCTAGTGATATGAGCGAGATGGCATCTGAAACAATGCAGGGGTCATGATGAAGACCTTTAATGAGCATGAACAAAAAATGATAAAATGAACATAAATTTGGGTGGGGTGGGGGTGGTTCTATCCCTCTGCCTTCCCCTCCAATGGGATCTGCAGTGGCCCTATTCTTTGCCCCGTAACCAAACGGGGCCAAGGTTAGATTGCAGGTTAAAGTGTGATGGACGACGGTCGACGACGACAGACGGTGGACAAAGTGATCCCTAAGTGTCTTGTCATGCTATGCAGGTGACACAAAACAAGGATAGAGTCTTCGTATTTTGTATAGATAAGAAAATATAATTGTTTCAAACATACACACTCTACTCTGTATATGTTGTTTGATGAATGAACACGTTAAACAGACCTCAAAAATGCCTCGTGTCCCTTTGCAACTGGAGGTAATAATGATCACAAAAACAACACACGGATTAACACATTTAATCAGGCTTTATACACTCAATAAGATAAAAACATGATAATAATGACACAAACAATTAATTAATGTTTATCTAGATCCACCCAGGAAATGAAATAACCTCACTGTGTAACAAATAGGAAGTATAAATTGAACCGCAGTGCATTCTATATAAATTATGCTAGGTATTTTTTTTGTAATATTTTTAAAGTTTTTGTTTTTGTTTTTTTGTTACATAAAGAAGAAATACAGATTAAGTTGGAATATTTTCTGTACTACGTTTTACGGTAACAGTTAACTATATAAATACACTCCTAAATAAATCACTTTCCTGCACTCTGGAGAACAATAGAACTGTTTTACAATATTCAAATATCATAAAAACTTCAGTCTATGTAAATATTTTCTCAATACTGACAATAAATTTTAAACATAAAGCAATTTACGACTTTCATCAATCTGTTAACATGAAGATCGCATATCGCAATTTACGACTTTCATCAATCTGTTAACATGAAGATCGTATATTTCTTGACGCATGTTCCGACTAGTAAAACGTAGTACATTTTCTTCCAACTTTTTGTACAAAATATAAATTAGGAAATACCCACAACAAACACTTCAAGTAGTTTTAGTAAACAACTTGCTAGATCATTGCATCGGCCATGTTCTAACCACACTCCATTCTATCTCAAGGTGTGGGAATGTATGCAAGTAACTTCTACTATGTTTAGTAGTATTAAAATGACGTTAATTTGACATTTTTCAAAAAATATAAACCCCATCCAAAGTTAACCCCATCCCTTTTGAGTATTAAAGTCCACATTTCTTGTGTGTATTTCCTCACAAATTGTAATTTTACGTTAAACAAATAAAAAAAAGTACACATAAAATTGGTACAGCAAGCCGTATGTACAAATGCAGATTCACCAAACTTATGATAGAAATTATAACAGGCTTCAATGTCATTATCACCACAGACACATGACATCACTGGCATGTATATGACATCACCGCCACACTGACACGTACATGACATCACTGACACATCCTCATACAATTTCTATTCTAAATCTGCTCAACTTCAAATTTTAAAGAAATACAGTAATGTTTTAAAATTTGAATTTTTTTTATTATTAAAATACTAATCATAAAGGACAAGGTATGATAAGAGGGTATTCTGGCCCCCACACCCAACATAATCAAACTGCAAATAATATTATTTTACTATAATTTGTTGCGCATGTTAAATTGATCATATTCTACCTTCAAAATGTATCTTATTTATCTAGACGATTTAACTGGGTCTCAATGGTATTTTAGATAATTTTATACCATTCTGGGAAAGTTCTTGATCCAGAAAATATACATTGCACCTCCGAACACACACAGTATTTTGTCTGATGATGCGTTCCTATCAATTACCCGTTTAAACAAACAATCAGCTGCGCTTGAGGTGCGCTCTCCATTTCCAAGACCAAAAACTGACTGAAAACTGCTAAAACTGAACAAAAATGTCTGCTTTTGATAGAAGAGGCCTTGTTTGTCAGGCTCTTATAACACTTTTAGAGCCTTCAAAGCTACTGTTTATGACTTTCAATAATGACTTGGTCCATTTGTAGCTAATATATGTATTAAACGTGTACATAGAAAACTTCAATTTTTGGGGCCAATTTTGCCCCTAACATACCCAGTCCTTTGAAAATGTTACCAAAAAATTCCTATCTGCTATACCAATGCTATGGGTACTAACATTTCACTGCTAGTTATATCGGCAAGAAAAATTTTCATTGTTATTTTCCAACAACCGATTTTAGTTCAAAAAGAGTATTCTCCCTTATTGAACTGCGTGACTAACAAAGAACACCGTTTTCAAAAAGAAAACAGTATGAAATACACACACTTCTTCAAACATAAACACATTTGTGTATATAATGACTAAAAGAGAGATAACTTGTTGAATCATAAAACTGTCTAATTTGCGGTACCACAGCATATTAAATAAATGAAGGAAAACTTCTCGTAATTTAAGTTTTCAAATTACCCAACATAATCGATACATACTATACTGCAGCGACGTATAGGACCTGACTTGACTCTTGAGAATCAATTGTTCGTCGACACACCGAATGATCTACAAACCTCAGACTTTCAACGGCAAAAGCTGAATAACAACTTCACTGCCTTTTGTCGCCAAAAGCTAAAACATTTTGATTGTAATAGACCATTCGACATAAATTAATCTCAACGACAAGTTCATTTTAAGATTTGTACTGAAAGAAAAAATATATAAAAAAATTACCGTTTTTAGACCAGTACAAAATCTTCTAATGAAAATTTAAACATTATTTCAATACAAAATAAGTTTTGTAATTCCTAAAAATAATTCTGATGCAAGTTGGTATACGATACAAAGGTTGATTTCTTGATCACGAACGTGCATGTGAATCGGATACCTACAACAGCATTATTTCTTAAGAGTTTCAATAAATGCACTGAAAACAGTGTGGCCGCAGCCCAAATCGCATTGGCACTCATATCTAAAACATACCTTTACCTTAGGAAAATATACAAACGTAAATCCAGACCAGCCTTAATTTTCAAACATAACACATAGTTCCGATCTGTCAATCAAGCTTATATCCACACAAGATTTGAGCCAATTAAAGGGACAATGTCCACAAGTTTTAGCTTATAAAACACACACTAATTACGTTCACAAACATTACACACTAACAGTATTGAATAGATTAACGGAATTCAATCGCGATGCAAAAAAAGAAGTGTTGCTTTGTGCGTTTGAACTTGCAGCCCAAACTAAAATTACACTCTCGTGTAATAATTGTGACTGCGAGATTGTCGACGGCTCCTGACTGAGCTAAGCGGGCTATACATATTGTGCAATACATATTAGATAAAAAACCTAATGCGCTAATGGAAGTCACGTGATCAACAGAAAAGGTAAATAAAGTGGGTCCCACATTATTTACATATAATAATTAAAACTTTTTTTTTCATTCAGGAATGTATTACTAAGACTTCTTTGGGTCTATGCTCAAGTTTTCATGTATACATTTCACTGAATAAAAGTCAGTTATTTGGTTATGCTCAATATCTGCTTACTTATGGACAGTGTCCCTTTAAACATTCAGTCGATATTTACCCCTGTACCAAAAGCATGTGTTGTCCCACAAACAACTGTAACATACAATAGATCACATGGCCAATGTTTGTGGGAACTTGACCCAGGAACAGTAGAAAGTCGGAACTATCCATTTTAGTTAAAATGAGGCTGTTTGAAAAATGAGCTGGTCGGACGTTCCTAGCAGCGTTTCAGCGTAACGACAAGGGCACAAGGACATTTAAATACGCTGGCAATACGTTTCCTAAGGAAAGCTTAAATGAAAAAGTTGCTACTACAATGATAATACACATTCCCTATAGCACTGTTATTAATGTAAATACAATATAATGAAATGAAAAACTGGAATTTGTTCAGGATGAAAGAATGTTTCATATTAGCATTGCAATAGGTTTAAACCCTTCCACCCCTATTGACCTCTGTAGTATGACCCAACTATAAGAAAAGTTGAGCCCATTTTTAAAAATGCAGGGGTGAAAAGGTTAAACATGTAATCAAGACGACAATTTTATGAAAACTGTACAATCTCTCAAAATGGGATGCCAGAACGTTTACATATATTTGCCAATGACATACAAACACATTCACACTTTATAGACAACATTGAAAATAATATATACTCAAGAACAAAACAACTCCTTTTCCAGCTGGGCAAGTCTAAACTATTTTTAACTTGAGAATACTTTTCTTACACAACAAAAGTATACCCAAGAACAAACAAAACTGAAAATTTTGATTCTAAGCAACATTATGGAGCATTTTGAACTTGAGTGTAAAAGTTAATCAATTCACTTCCTATCCGGGCTATTTGTCAAAGTGAGGCTATGTGAACTCCTGGTGGGCTTGTTTACGACTTGGTCATCAGTTTGAGATACTGGAGCCCGTGATGGGCGGCGCCAGCGTGGGCTTCATCTACGGTGGGCCCGGTACCATGACACACGGCCACGGGCATGGTAGACAGCTGAACCAAACACTGGTGCATGCCTGAATGGACAACAGAGTCAAGGTTAGTATGTACATGTATGTAGTTGTGTCGTTTTAAACAAACTTCCAGTCATATCAGGATGGTGTCTAGTTGTAGCAGTGAGCTCAATCCTCAACTTTCTAGTGCTGCCACACTGGAATACCACAACACAAGACATATGACACGATAACCCACCCAGTCACATTATACCAGTCGGTGTGAACTGGCCGGGTATTAAACCCACAATATCCCGCATGCTTTGGTGGAAGTGACATGAAAAATAGAATCTCGCATTCGTTCCTATTTAATGTTGAATTTATTAAACTCAGTGGACAAAATTGAGATGAAACTCACATAGCCTCGCATCATATTATTAGTTATTGGGTTTGTTACTGACCCCCTACAGAAATATATGGGGTCATTCAGATATATAGGGGGCGAGGCGATAGCCGAGTCCCCCTATATATCTGAATGACCCCCCAAATTTCTGTAGGGGGTCAGTAATAAACCCAATAACTGATTTATTGCATCGAGCACCTTTTTTAAGGCAAACGCCGATATTTAACCCATTTTAATGGAGCGTCAACGTCATTGAGACTTAGCACAATTCGACGTCATGACGTGACGTCACGACCGATACAGTTTAAAAAACATTATTAAATGTACTTATTATGTTTGTTACTAACGCCTTAAAGAACTATTTGCAAATGATTTAAACTTTAAATCGGAATTGTAGTCCATATTGTTTTAGTGACCCTCTATGAAATCTACTGACCCACTATAGAATAATAGAGAGTCATCATGTGACCGCTCTAATCCAATGAAATTCCTAGAATTTTGTGCGAGGTGCAATAAAATTGTATCAAACTCGTTAAATAACTTCAACATAAAATAAGCACTCAAATAAGATCCACTGTATCTTAAAGTTCTTTGTAACAGAAAGTACCAAAGGACCACTAGAATAATGCTGACTAAGTTCCATAAATACACAATCAACTAGAACTATGATATCACTGAAGGTGATGAATCCCCCCCCCCCCCCCCCCCCCCCCCCGTTTAAATTCTGAGTCAAACAAAGGGTCCATAAATCTGTAACAAATTAAGCAATCAACAATAACTGATGTAGAGGGACATAAGGTCATCAGTTGTTATGTGTATATGAAGTTGGGGAACAATCCATCGGTCTGGTTTTCATGCCAAAGTTATTTTAACTTGAAAACTCCAAAGTGATTTGTTATAATAAAATAAAATAGGAAGGTTGAAGTGTAAAATTTCATGAAGATACCATTAACTGTTTGGAATTACGTTCAGAACGGTGATTTTAACAAAGTCACTTCTTGTTATGGACATACAACTTTTATTTTTCTTGTTTCTGTGGTAAAACCAAACTTATTTTTCTCAATCAGATAGTTGCTAGCTGAATGAATTTGTTGTTGATTATAAAACAAGTCCCAATTGAAAGAGGGTCTTCAGGGCTATTCCATTAAAACATACAAGGGACCCAAGAGAGACACTTTTGAAATTGTATGGAATTAAATATTTTATAGTCGCATTAACAGCTAAGGTAATATGGTGACTTTCTAGCTTCCATTGGTGGGCGGGTTGGTGGGTAGAACTTGAGGGGCAAGTGATTTCAAGGCAGAGGCTCGAACAACTTGGCCACGGATGCCCGATTTGAAATTGAACACTCACTCAAAGATGCAAAATTGACTTAACAGAACTAGATTTTGGAAAATAGAGTTCAACCATAGATGTTTATAAAATTGCCTTCCTGGGGTCAGGGTATTTTTTAATGGAATAGTTCTATAGTTAAAGTCCATTCCTTAATCAAAGATCACATCTTAAATAATGACTTTTAATGATTTTCTAGGTTCAAACAGCATTACCTGTTAGTCTAAACAGAGAAACAGGTGTTGATTGGAATTTTTATGTTCAAACAGCATGTAAGTTATTATAAACAGAGAAACAGGTGTTGATTGGAATTTCTATGTTCAAACAGCATGTAAGTTAGTTAAACAGAGAAAAAATGGCCAACTTACCGTAAGCGCTGAGTTCTGGTATGTCAGTATAGAGGACCTCAAACCTCTGTGCCTCAGCAATCTCCTGCAACATCTGGCAGTAGTTGGTCGCTGGTGCGTTCAGAGGCTTCCCTTGTAGATTCTTGAGCTGCTTGGAGCTCTTCTTCATCACAGTCTGGTAGAATTTCTGAAATTATAAAACATTAACCCGATCTTACCTTTACAGTACACAAACAACAGAAGTTGACCTCTCCGCAAGTAATTGCCTTAACAAATGCAAAATATCAAACTTTTGAGAGAAGGACTTTCGAGTAGTTAAGCGGTTTTGCATTCAAAGGTAGATTCCAGGCATACAAGATATTTATTCCCTGTTGGTATACTGCCAACACCGTGACCCTGTAATCTGGGTATCACAACTAGTCATTTTGAACTCAAAATGAATCATACCTATCTATAAATAGCTCCTTGTAGGCTATGTATACTTCTTAAAAATCCTTTCATTTCCAGTTGAAATGTCCCTAAAATATTGGTCACCCTAAAGGTAATTCTCCCATACCCACCCCATGACTCACATTTAATTCCCCCATCCCTTAAATCGATTCTGTGGACGAACCCTGGCAATGTAACAAGCCACTGTAACCATCCAATCGTGAACGCTCGGCCAATCTCCTCATTCCTCATATCCCGCCTCGTGTGTATTACGGCGCTTCGGTATGTACAAAATCTTAACATTCTGTTAGCCGGAAGGCAACGGCACAGAAAATAGTGCGCTGTTGCTAAGCTGTTGTTACATGAACATCATGGCCGCTTGCCACACGTGTTGATGTATGTTTTGCGTTGCATGTTTGTTATTTACAATACAGATGAATGTTTTATCACTACTTTCACGTAAATAAACTATAGATGGAGCAATCGGCTAAATGACATTGCAAAATGTTGATAACTTTGATTTTGAATGCAAATTCGTTTTGGCGGGAATCTGACGCCCGTCACGCTAGTATGTTACCAATATGGAAACCTGCGTATTACATTCGAGTCATGCTGCGAAGCAGTGTACGAGAAGTTGCGAATGTGTAACCATCCTGCAGCTGTTACAGATAATACGGATACAATTTAAACTTAACTAGACTTTTTTCTTAAGGCCAGTTTTTGCTCTGTTTTTTTGGTTCTCAGATTGTTTCTGGGAAAGTACAACAGGGGGAAGGGAAAAAGTATACTGAAAGGAAAAAGAAATGCAGGGTGCGTATTTCCGCTATATATTGCATATACTGCACACTTAATTCCATATATATTCCAAGGAAATCCCAAGATGTTTTGTAAAAAAAAAAGTGCAGTTAGTTAGAGAAAGGACACAACTGTGATGTTGTAGACGTTTTTATCACAGTACCCGTTGTAACAAGAAATTCATAAATGCTGAAGTTCCTCTTTGAAAAATTGAGCCAGTTCAGTACTGTATTTAATGTTAAGTGATTGCAACATTTAAAGCCTAAGTTTGCTCACCTGCTTGAGCCAAACGCGCATTCTGACGATAATGAAACTTTCAAGGGGTAACCATTGGTGTGTTCAGTGCTGTTTAAACCTTCTTTCTAAAAGGACAGGTCTAACGTCACCCTGTACCATTCGATTAGCAGTAATATACAGCAGAAATACGCACCCTGCGTTTTATTTTTCCTTTCAGTATATGTATCTTGTAAATGGTCATAAAAACATAAAACTGAATAAAAATAAACAAACATGATTTTCTGATTTGCCGTTAATTTTTTAACACGATATAATCATGTTAGTTTGACGTGGGATAAAAATATGGACACCAAATACTCTTTTACCATTTTTTTTGTCTGTATTATTAAAGAGAAAAAAATTTGTATTACTTTTTTTTTTCCTTTTCATTTTACAAAAAAAAGGGTAGGAGGGTTTGAGAACTGAAAAATGAAAAAACTCTGGCCTAAACATAACTGGTTTCCTTTATAGAATATTTACATTAAGGTCAGTGCCTGTGTAAACATACCTGAATTTCTTTGTTCTGTTTAGGGCTGAGTACTGGCACCTTTACTTTCCCTTCTTTCAAAGCCGTATATGAAGCTTTTAAAGGTTCCACAGTCTGTCAAAAGGGAAAGTAAAGATCATTAAGTTTCAAGCATTCACCACTTACTACTTCAATTTCAAAATAAAAAATGAGAACCAACAGAGGCATCGCCTGTCGGTGCAGTCGATCATTTGTCAGGTTGTCTAATGCTGCCGAAAACACGTTAAGTTTCGATCCATTATGTGAAGTAGCTTCCGAGAAACAAGCTTACATACAAAATTTGAATCAAATTATTTTTAGTATTAAAAGGAGCCATCCTAGGCTCGCGTTAACCATTCGCCAAATCGCCATAGGCGAAAAGAAACCCGAACTGGCGAATGAAATCGTAAGAAATTCATAGCAAATTCGCCAAACATCGGCGGTCTGGCGAAACCAAATTTCCAACCGATTTTGTCTAAAAAATCTTGGTAAATCCTGAATTCTAATAAACAACGTCTTTGACAGTTTATAAGCCAATATCCCGTTGGGTGTTGTTAGATAATTAGCAACAATCAATTTGGACCGATAACTAATTATCGCAGTGTTTACTGAAAACCGCTGTCAAATTGTTGTGTGCGATAGACGCCGCCCACTGTTCCGCCTCTCGCTATCAATCAACTAGTTTGTGTCCCCGCGCTGAATATTATCCATATAATTTAATCGAGTTATCAAGCCAGGTAAAATATTAAATAACGTGGCACCCTCTTATGGCCATAATAGCTGATCAAAACAGCAAGTGCATGAAGTGTGACACTGTTTAAAGCATACTCTTTTAACTTACTTATGATGTGTACGCAAACGCAAGGTTTTAGCGCCTTCAATTAAAGTTCCAAAATATCTCGGCAAAAATCTGGCTTAAGAAATTTTTAGGGCTTTAGCCAGATTTGGCTAAAGGATTTAAAATCCTAGCGCTAGCCTAGCCATCGTTGTGTTATAAATTTTTTTAAAGCCCCTGATTTATAGAATCTGGCTTTATGATATTGTCTAATGATGCTGCTGAAGGCATGTGTGAAGTTTCAACCCATTATGAGAAGTACATGCAGTTTTCGAGATACAAGCTTACATACGAAACTTCAACCAAATTATTCTAAGTATAAAAGACTTTCAAAACCGTTTGTTAAAATACAAGCATCAGTTACAGAACCAGACTGTGATGTTGCTCGATGCTGCTAAAATCATGTGTAAAGTTTCCATCCATTATGTGAAGTAGTCCAAGACACAACTTCAATGTAAATTAACTTCTGTCCAACATTACAACCCAGCATGTGTCTGAAAAGTAGGTCAAGGTCAATAATATTGTTTGTTTGTTTGTTTGTATGGTGTTTTTGCGTCATTTTCAACACGTCATGTTATATATGACGGTTGATTTTTTGTGGTGGAGGCAGACCCCCACTTTTCCTGGCTAGAACCAACACTTTCTCACAATTCGAGCTTCCAGTGGGATTCGAACACGCAGCGGTGAGAGTGACTCACTTTTGTTAGGACCATACATACTGCTGTCATACAGATGTAACCAAACACGTATGAAGTTGTAAAAGCTCTACGCCCTCCAGTGTGTGAGAAATGGAAAAAAAACTTGAACGGTCGGTCGAACAGGTACAGTATGTAAGGATGGACAAGGGAAATGCCCAATTCACTTTGTGAAAGGTTATAAAAACATTCCTATGTCCTTTAGGGTATGTAGTCCCCATAAGTGGAAAAGAAAAATACAACATGTTCAGGGTTCTCCACAGGCCATTTAAGCATAGCGGAGCCGCTGCGCTTGACTTCCAAAATCTTACATCCCGCGGTGCCTAAACTGCGCCGCTATGCTTAAAAACCAGAGCGCGGTGCTTTGATCTGAAGGCAAACACCGCCTTTAAAAATCCTTATGCGCACCGTACACAAATTCATAAACTCGCGTCAAACAATACACACAAGTAACACGTGACTGATCTATGCAGTATGCAGAACGTGCGATAACACGCTGTGTGATTAGTGGATTGTTGACAACAAATTGCAATTATCACGAGTTGATTGGATTATGTCGGGTTGTTGTGGATTAATCAGTAATTGGGAGATAATTGGGATGGGAGAATGTAACTTAAAGCAGTTGAACTGGAAAGTTTGTTAATATTGGCAGTTTGTGTATCGGCTCACGTGTATTGTTCAAGACGGAAATGAAAGATGTGATGTGCAAGAGTTTGTTTGTTTTGCGCAAGTAAGTATAATTGTTTTGATTGTCATTTGATTTAAGTTTGTGCGTTAATAAATAAAATAAATAGCAATTTTGGGATAATATCTGGTCATTTGAAAAAAGAAAAGAAGAAATGAAGGTAGTTTATTTATCTGTTTACTTCAAAGCTTGTCAATATTTTGAAAACAAAAATACTAGAAATTACTTACAAAATAAAACAAAAATAATTCAGTTATTACTATTATTAAGCGTGTTGGTCTATTATATATTTATAATATATTAAATTATTTATATATATTTCTTCAGACCTTGGCCCGCCACTTTAACCAGGATGAAGATTAAATGATGATCGAGTGGAGACAAGTGAGGGAGGTTACAAAGAATGACAGAGAGCTACAGGAGTCTCACCCCAACTTGTACAATATTGCAGCTGTTGGTCTGCTTCTTCCAACATCAACAGCAGATTGAATTAAGACAGCACAGGTCAACTCTGTGTAACAGAGTTCTCAATGCACTGCTGGCAGTAACAATGCAGGGCCCACCTCCATCAGTTTGAATATGACAGGGCAGTGGAAGAATGGCACATGGCCAGACCAAGAAGGTCAAGCATCTGAAATGGAACTGCTAGCTAATATGTACGAGTCAAGACATTGAATGGGCTAACATGTGTTGGATTTATTTGAGTGCTAAGGTTATATTTTTTAAGTATTATCAAATGTGCTGTTTTATTTCCAAGGATGAATATTGTGTAGTTGATGGTATTATATGTGTGCATGATGTGTTGATGTATATGTTGTATTATTGTGTATAAACTTATAATAAATCTTTGTATGTTTTCTTCTTCATCGTGTATTAAAACATGGATTATTTATTATTGTTTATTGTATGTATTTCAGATGCTGCATGTTGTGTTGATGTGTGTTGTATTATTGTGTATGTATTATTGTGTATGAACTTATTTTAGTTAATATTTTTATGAGTTTTTTTTTTTAAATAAAAGTCTTAAAACATGGATTATTTATTATATTGTTTATTATCATAAATATATAATTATATATGGCTTCCTACCATTACTTATATCACACAAAAGAGTGCCTCACCGTCAATACAGGCAGTTACTAAAAGCCAAAAAAATCGAACACAGGAGGGGGTTTCCCCCTCCCGTACCCTCCCCCAGCACGCGCTAAATGCCACTATGCTTGAAAATAATCCTGTGGAGAACCCTGATGTTTAAATATATATTGGACACCACCAGTGTTTTAGGCAGAAATTCAAGAACTGGGTGTGCAAATATGCAAGCAGGGTGTGCAAAATCATTTGCTAACACGTGTTACGCGCCAATTCGCGACAAGTGGGTGTCTCAGTGGGTAATTTATTTTCATAGATAAAGCTGAAAAGGTGCATTTTAGATCATCTTTCTTCTATAAATGTATACAACACATAAAAATATTGAGGAAGTAAGAGTTTAAGTAAGACTTTGGAAGTGTTATTTAGCAAAAAAAAAATTGTTTTTACCCGACCCACTCCTCCAAATATTGGCCACGATTTAAAAATGGCCGTGCAAAAGATGACTGCACGGTTGGCTGGCTAATACACTGGACACCACGCTGGCGCGTAATGTCGGACAGATGTCTACAACTTAATGTAGGGTTGAAATTACCAAAGGAATATCCTCCTCCTCTTCCTCCTCAATGACAGCATTGCCACCCTCCTCCACGAGACCACGGATGTGTTTCAACATGTTCTGGGCTGCAATACGCTTGGCTGTCTTCTTTGACCGTGCCGAACCTGTATGTATGACGTAAAAAACAACACAATGTCTAAGAAGCTATGTAAGAATTCACCAAAACAACACAGAAATATGTAAAAATAAAAATAAAAAAATTAATTCCAGTTTCAAGTGGGGGTGGGTGGGGGAAGGTGGCAACATGTGTAAGCGCATGGGGTGGAAGAGGGAGCCCATGCCCCAATATGGGTGAAGTAATAACATGCATAATGCTATAAGAAATCCCAAACCAAAATTATAGCTATATACATGCTTACATGCAAACATAGATCTGCCTTTATTGCACATTTTATGGGCCATCGCAGAAGACAAAATTACTTACCCAACCCTTTACAACATACTATAAGGAAACCAATTCCCAATTTAGTTCAGCTAGGACAAGAAATGTAAGAGATATAGACCTGTAAACACACAAAATTTTATGTGTTAAAGGCTATCAGAACTTGGGTTCCATAGGAGCCCAGGGGTTACAGGAACCAAAATTACTTAAGCAGCCCTTAAGATAATGCTATAAGGAAGCTAATAGCCAACTTTGGTTGTGCTAGGGTAAGAAATGTAAGAGATATAGACTTGTAAACACAGCTTACACGCAAACCTTGATGTGGGCGCCGACGCCGGGGTGATTACATAAGCTCTCTTATTCTTCGAATAGTCAAGCTAAAAAAAAAAAATAAAAAAAATAAAAATAAATAAAAATAAAAAAATATAACAAGAGGTCAATGACCTTGAAGCTCTACTGATTGATTTTGATTTCAGGAAGTAGTCGCTACAAACTTGTTTTTTGAAAATTTATTTTTAGCCGTGGCGGCCATCTTGAATTTCCGGCCGACCTGATATTTTGCTAGGATCAATTAGACATCAAGAGCAACATTCCTGTGAAGTTCATGAAAATCCGTCAAGTAGTTTCAGAGGAGTAGTCGCTACAAGTTTTCATTATATAATTCTATGTAAACAAAGATGGCCGCTGACAGCCATGTTTAACATCTAATCAAAATGATTTTTGACAAGGACCAACATCATGTAATGCTGATCATCTTAGAAAAAGTCCCATATCAATATCACTTATAGTTTTCAAGAAGTAGTCGCTACAAACTTGCATTTTGAAAATCTATTTTTAGCCATGGCGGCCATCTTGAATTTCCAGCCGACCTGAAATTTTGCTAGGATCAATTAGACATCAAGAGCAACATTTCTGTGAAGTTTCATGAAAATCCGTCAAGTAGTTTCAGAGGAGTAGTCGCTACAAGTTTTCATTATATAACTCTATGTAAACAAAGATGGCCACTGGCAGCCATGTTTAATGTCGAATCAAAATAATGTTCGACTCGGATAACCATCATGTCATGCTGATCATTTTAGAAAAAGTCCCATATCAATATCACTTATAGTTTTCAAGAAGTAGTCGCTACAAACTTGTATTTTGAAAATCTATTTTTAGCCATGGCGGCCATCTTGAATTTCCGGCCGACCTGAAATTTTGCTAGGATCAATTAGACATTAAGAGCAACATTCCTGTAAAGTTTCATGAAAATCCGCCTAGTAGTTTCAGAGGAGTAGTCGCTACAAGTTTTTACTATATAACTCTAGGTAAACAAAGATGGCCGCTGGCAGCCACGTTTAACGTCGAATCAAAACGATTTTTGATAAGGACCAACATCATGTCATGCTGATCATTTTAGAAAAAGTCCCATATCAATATCACTTATAGTTTTCAAGAAGTAGTCGCTACAAACTTGTATTTTGAAAATTTATTTTTAGCCGTGGCGGCCATCTTGAATTTCCGGCCGACCTGAAATTTTGCTAAGATCATTTAGACATCAAGAGCAACATTCCTGTGAAGTTTCATGAACATCCGTCAAGTAGTTTCAGAGGAGTAGTTGCTACAAGTTTTCATTATATAACTCTATGTAAACAAAGATGGCCGCTGGCAGCCATGTTTAACGTCAAATCAAAACGATTTTCGTCAAGGACCAACATCATGTCATGCTGATCATTTTAGAAAAAGTCCCATATCAATATCACTTATAGTTTTCAAGAAGTAGTCGCTACAAACTTGAATTTAAAAAATCTATTTTTAGCTTTGGCGGCCATCTTGGATTTCACATCAACATGAATTTTTGCTAGGATCAACTAGACTTCATGGGCAACATTTCTGTAAAGTTTTATGAATATCCATCCAGTAGTTTCAGAGGAGTAGTCGCTACAAATAAAAGTTAACGGACGGACAGGCGGACGGACGACGGACGCCGCACCACGGCATAAGCTCTGCTGATCTCTGATCAGTAGAGCTAAAAATACTAAAAGAAAAAAAAGTCAAAAAATCTGGTCAAGTTTGGTAAAGATCAGATGAAAAATAAAAGCCCTATCGCCTTAACAGGCAAAATATAGCATATTTAACAAAATCAAGGGCCATAACTCCGCTGTTACTGGTCCGATCTGGCTAGTTTTCAAACTTGTCCGAGCTTTCATTGACATTAACAATCTGGTAAAGTTTGGTAAAGACAAGATGAAAAATGAAGGCCCTATCGTCTTAACGAGACAAAAGTTAACGACGGACGGATGGACAACTCGGCATCCCATAAGCTCAGCTGGCCGAACCCTAAAACTTTTTATGAAAAAAAACTATATTAAAAAAAAATTGTTCTAAACAATGATTTATCACAATATATCGAGGTAAACTGACACCACAGAGAAACTTTCAGTTGTATCATCAACTTGTATGGGGTTTATGAGATAAATACATGTAGAATCTCTCAATATCTTGCTCCAAAAAAACAAAAACAAAAAAATGCCTACCAACCTACCCTATTTTTTTTAGAGCATGCAATAGGAAACACACCTATTATTTTTTTGCCTTAATCTGATTATCGTTACCTATGACAAGTCGTGCTTTAAAGTTCTCCGGCCATGTTTTGTTTCATGAACATGTTTATGGTTTTTTAAATCGAAATCAATACACAACAACAGATATTTACAATTCAAACATTGCAATATCTGTGAAAAGCGAGAATAAGATTTTATTTGATGACGTAGAATGAACAGGTAAATTAATTCACAGGTTAATGTATTTATCAATTATCTGGCAATAGCTGTGCAGCTATACAATTCAGATTTACCTCATTTCCCCGTGCAGTCACGCAGTGATAAAGGTAGTATCTACGTCATGCAAATAATACATATTTTACAATGTTTCTCTCCGGGACTATCAAGAAATGTTCCTATGATGTTCAAGAGTTAAATTTGTTAATTGATAATACAACAAAAAGATTGGCCATTCATCTTTAATAACCAAAAGTTGGCAATCCCTGTAATCATGGTAACCATGCAACAATCTAGCAATAAATTATAAACTTCTAGGTAAGGAATACTTGTCATAATCATCTATCAACTACGCCCGACCTTCCATTCTGCAGTCTAGACCTACCTTTTTCATGGATTTTCCCCAATTTTACAGTACAGACAAACTCCCTGGCGTGGGGCGGCCCCTGTTCGCTGGTGAACTCATATACCGGTGGCTTCATCAGCTTCTTCTGTGTCAGCTCCTGTAACTCACCCACTGGATTGCCTTCTCCATCAGCAGGCACTGGGGTCTGACTGTTACTAATACATTGCAAAATAATAACTATTACGAGTGGGGTTCAATATATTCTGTCACTGGTATTCGGAACTAACAGATACTGGAAATATAAAAAACTTCTCATTACAATCCTTCAAAGTATTCCCCCTAAACAGATACACACTTTCGGAGTTGCGCTATCCATGACGTAAACGCAGCAAAGTAGTCTCCCCTTGGTATACTGTTGAGAGACTGAAATATTCCGGCACCAAGGGCACTTTGTGAAGCATAGTGTCTACCAGACAGGTTTTTCTTCAGCAAAGGGAATAGGAAAAAGTCACAGGGACTAAGGTCGGGAGAATAAGGTGGGTGTTCAGCTGTACCACTTTTTCTTGCTCCAAGAAAGACTGCACAATTTTAGCTTTGTGAGCTGAGGTATTGTCATGAATCAGCTGGAATACATTTAAAACTTCACTTGGGCGTTTTTTCTTGTAATTATTTTTGACTGCTTTGAGAACTTTGTCCTTGTAAAATTTGGCTGTGATGGTTTTTCCCTGTTTGCATGGAATTGGTACCACATGGCCACTGAATTAAAGAAAATTGCATACAAAACCTTTTTAGCGCTTTTTGTTCGTTTTGCAATAACCGGTCTTGCCTGATTTTTACCCAACCATTGTTTATTGTTTATCCGCCACTGAGGCTCAAAATAGTACACCCACGTTTCATCTCCAGTGAGCAACTCAGACATTTTTTCAGGATGACAATTTTGATATTTTTTAAGAAGATTTTTAGCACATTTTAAGCATTTGACCTTTTGTTTAGTTGACAGCAAATGAGGGACCTATCTAGCACAAAGCTTCTTTAATTTCAAACAGTTGGTCAAAATGTGATGAGTTGTGCCTTCTGAGATGCCAAGACTATTAGCTTAGAAACTGTATACACATATCTTCTTCACAGC
The DNA here is from genome assembly GCA_037043455.1 of Cyrtodaria siliqua. Lineage (NCBI taxonomy): Eukaryota > Metazoa > Mollusca > Bivalvia > Adapedonta > Hiatellidae > Cyrtodaria > Cyrtodaria siliqua. The sequence continues at coordinate 35,253 of JAWPHD010011995.1, forward strand.
ATCAATGTTCTCCTTTGTTGCTGCAACAACAGGCCTGCCAGGATGGTTACGGTCTTTAATGCTAAGTTTACCCCCTTTAAATGTCTTAACCCGACGAAAAACCGTTCTCAATGTCATGGCAGAACTGCCATGTACACGGCACAGTTCAGCATAAATCTCTTTTGCAGGTACTTTTAAAGCAACCCTGGCTTTAATGTAAGCCCTAATTTCACATGTATGTAGTTAGTGAAATCGCCTTCAAATGCACGAGTTTTCAGTGCGGTAATATAAGACGGTTTCTACAGAAACGCATTAGTGACAGAATATATTGAATGCCCCTCGTATGTAATAGATAGAGTATGGTTTCATTGAGTTGGTTCATTTAAACATTGAGGTGTTTAAATTAACCAACGAGATGAAACCATAGTCTATTTGTTTTGTAGCATGTCCATTTCAGCTCTATTTCAGTTATTCTAACTGTTATTCTAACTGTTATTCTCACTGTTATTCTCACAGTTATTCTGACAGGTCTTATTTTCAATTAAACGATTTACACCTGTGTCTGAACAAAGAGAATTGTCTGTGACCATGCTACAATACTTTCATATTATTCTGATTTCTCATATCAAAAAGTGAGGTTTCCATTACATGCTAAAAATAAGATGGCCATGACCATCATGTCGAGCCCTCAAATTTGAACAAGAGGTCAATGACCTTGAAGCTCTACTGGCAGCTTCTGATAGCTAGATCAGCATTCCTGTGAAGTTCCATGAAAATCTGTCAAGTAGTTTCAGAGTAGTCGTTACAAGTTTTTATATATATATTTAAACAAAGATGGCCGCTGGCAACCATGTTTAATGTTGAATCAAAATAATTTTCAACAAGGACCAACACCATGTCAGAGGAGTAGACGCTACAACTTTTTGCTATATAACTCTATGTAAATAAAGATGGCTGCCAAACAAAGATGGCCACTGGCATAATGTTGAATCAAAACGATTTTCGATAAGGACCAACTTCATGTCATGCTGATCATTTTAGAAAAAGTCCCATATCAATATCACGTATAGTTTTCAAGAAAAAGTCGCTACAAACATGTTTTTTGAAAATCTACAAAAAAAGTTTACGGACGACGCACCACGGCATTAGCTCTGACAGATCAGTAGAGCTAAAAATCAGAAGGAACAAGTCGAGCAGGTAAGCACACTATATCAGGCCCCTAATAGGAAGACGCTGAAAAGGTCTGGTCCATATCTTGCACAAGTGTCGAGAAAAACGGATTTGTACCATGGACAGACTAGTATTTCAAAGATAGGTCATGCCGATGTAAAAGTTGGTAAACCATGGCAGGTAGATGAGGAATATATCAGTGTTCTCCCCAGGCTATTAAATCATGTCACATTTAACATGCCTTCACAGCCATATGCTTTTGCAACAGGCCTTAATTTCAAAAAGACATGTAACACATTTTAATTATTTAATTGTTGTTTAGCTTAAGTTTAAGAATCACTGGCCAATTTCTTATATATAATACGTGTCTCTCTAACAAACTACCCATACATATAAGGGTCAGGTGTAAGGATACACTCTGAAGCATAGTTTCTCTGATAAAAGCAACATGCCTGGACAAATTCCTAGGGAGAAAACTGTATATACTAATGAATTTTCATCCATATCATGCAAAAAGATGGGGAGACATTTAAATGTAATGTCTAATGCTAGTATAATACAGGACCACATCAGAAGTGTTGCCTAAACGTTCAAATCCCACTTGGAGCTTAACTTGCAAGCATCCACCAATAAAAAATCGACCGTCATACATAGTCTAAAATACGTTGGTTGTTGCATCACCACAGCCTAAACAGGGACTGGTTCTGCTGGGGATGCCCAATATCTGATTGTTAATTCATGTATAAATCTCAACTAAGTCCAACACTTACATGTTGTTGGTTGTTGCATCACCACCACCTGAACCGGGACTCGTTCCATTGGGGATGCCCAGTATCTGATTGAGAGAAGCCTGAGCTGCAGCGTGCTTTGCCTTCTTCTTGCTGGAACCTATGGTGTGAAATGTACCAGTACAAAATATATACATGACGCAGTTTGAATGAAGGTCTAAACAGAACGCTACTTGTTCACCCGACCGAAATGGAGTGAATAGTTTACCATTGTTTTATACCGTTGTTTCAAGCTTTTAAAAAATGCCATAAATGAAAAAAAAAGATTTATTGATAACATTTTGACGTCATGAACACAATTTTTAAAACAACGGCAGGGCTTTCCCCAGCCATTTATGGCGTAGCGGTGCAATGATCCCTTAAAGCCTCCTAGCCATTTATGGCGTAGCGGTGCCGCGATCCCTTAACTATTGAAACGGACATGCCGCGATCCCTTAATCTGACCGCGACCCTTTAAAACCGTGCCGCGATCCCTTAAAAGTGGGTCAAAACATTCATTTCCTAGTGCTAATTAATGACATATCTGCCAAATAACGCCTTGAGGCATAAACTCCTGACAAGCATACGTCCTTAGCTCCTGATTGGAGTGTTCTCATAAGGATTAGAGGGGCAGAGGTGTTAATTACCTCCGCGATACGGGTCTAATTCAAGAGTTCAACCATGCCTACATGACCTGTAATCTTGTTACGTCATCAAATGTGAAAATAATTTACTTATAAAGTTCTATTTTATTGTAGCGTTGAATTAACGTGCCTTCATCCATTTTATCGCGATTTTAAATAGATAATGATGAGAAAATAATCTCACAAACGCAAATTATTCGATAATCACATAAAATTATAAGAATCTCGGGGTCGCAGATAATAAATTTAGGTTTTGAATTTGCTTCCGAGTTTCAAACTAAAACGATTAATTATGAATAAAGACAGCAATTTTATAACATTTAAATAAATTTATAACTGTTTCCTATCTGGGTTTTTTCGAAAGCGCTAACGATTTGATGCAGTAAACATGACTTAGACGTTAAGATGTTGTAAGACATGTCAGCGTAAAAAGTTGATGTAAATCCGGACAGTCCTTATTTCGGATGCTTAAAAAACATGACACTGTGCGTTTTCATACAAGTTGTTGTTTTTTAAATGTTATTCACTTAACAATAACATTTAAAATTAGTCCTGCTTTAAAAACTTCACCACATATATAATGAAGTGTTTACAAGATAAAAAAAAATCTGCAACAGCAAAGGAAACGATGTATAAAGTTGAGTGTATCAACTTTTTCCAAAAAAAATAAATAAATTTAAAAAATGGTCATACATGTAGTATCTATGGCAGACTGGTAGATATATTTAAAACATGTTTTAAATGTGCCAGGTGTATGCCAAAACCTGTATTTTACTTCAAAATATGAAGAAAAAAATCGACATGCAGGAGGGGAGCCCCTCCCGCACCCACCATCTCGCGCTAAATGCCACTATCCCTTAAAAAAAACCTGGGGAAGGCCCTGAACGGGAAGCAATTTGTTACTTTTATGTGTGTAAACCTTCATGCAATCTGCAAATTTCGATAATTGATGAAGAATTTCTGGTAGGGCATACTTAGGTAAGCCAATGTTACAGAAACAAATGAATATTGTTTACAAAGATTATATTTACGTTTACAGCAATGATATAATTATATAGATTATAATAAGATAGGTATGTAGATCAAATAAATACCTTTTCCAGTGGCGTTTATCTCGCCAACTGTCACTCGCATGATGAATGTCGGTTCATGCACTGCCCCTTCATTGGCCACAAGGTCATACTGGGGAGTGATTCCTCTCTTTGTGCACAGCTCCTGCAGGTAGCTGATCGGCGTCTTGCCTGGAGGGATTGCCGCCATCTGCAGACAAATAAGGAATACTTTAGTTAATTAATGTTGTTTCTATATTTTGGGAACATAACCCATACCAAGGCTTTCCCCAGCCTTATAAGACGCGGCGCTACCTTGATGCCTTCACTTCAAAAAGTGACCTGCCGCCACGCCTTAATGTATCCGCTATGCCTCAAATTAGTTGCCAAGATGTTGTTTCCCCATGGTTTACTTAGAAAGCTGATTTCCTTCACTGTTCCCTTAATGTATCCCTATATATCGAGTGATGACTGCTGTCATTGTCGCCTTCGGGGCAATCAAGATATACACAAAATCTTCTTTTTTTTCAAACAAGACATCCTGGGGAAAGCCCTGCATACTGCCACCATAGGGAATTTTAGCATGATTCTTTTCATAAGTGGGAAAAAATACAGCAAAATATATAATACCGTTTACAACTTACAAAAAGGTCAACAGAGGCATTAAAAGTGTTTCACACTCAATACCTGTCGCACTTGTTTACTAGGCATTGTGAATATTACCGGAAAAGGGCTTTAAAAACAGACAGAACAAAACAACACAGGATGTTGTCCTAAAGCTGATTTAGATAAGCTTAAGAGTTCAGTCACAAACATGAGATTTTGCATAAATATATTTGGCCCATTTATATTAAATTGAAGAGTATGGGGCAGTTGTTGAACCACATTGTTTCCCCGCTCATTTATAAGATTAGAGGATTCTATTTTTGCTTTTTCTATCGATACTGCATTCAATCAATTTTGATATCCATGAAAGGGTTTATGCGATTTTTTATTTAATATTGACGACCAATTTACATAGAAATTCAACGAGATCTTTATTTTGTTTGTATGGTGTTTTACATCATTTTCAACACATGGAAGGTTATATATTTTTTTGTGGTGGAGGCAGACCACCCACTTTTCCTAGGTAGAACCAGTACTGTTCATCTCCCGCCATCAGTAAGAATCGACAGCAGTGAGAGGCGAAGGTTTACAACGCAACTTTGTTAACCATTCGACCATGGAGACACTTACAACGAGATCTTTAAATTGCAGATTAAGTCTCACTGCACACTTCATTGATGGCTTAGAAGAATGGCATACTTTCACAGTACTTTGCCAAAGAAGGTATTGAGGGTGTGGTGCACATAGAAAAACCTGGGAAGTGTCCAGACCCCGGACACCTATGACCAGACCCCGGCCACCTTTGACCAGACCCCGGCCACCTGTGACCTGGAATTGAACCTGGCACCTCTGGTTCGAAAGGCAGATATGCTTAACATTAACATTTTTAGATGCACATGGTCTTGCTCCTACCGTACGGACAGGATGCAAGACTTTGCATCCCAAAAGCAGGAGTAAGGCAACGCGTATAATTTTGGGGATCTCATATAAAAGACAAAGTGAACAATTACGTATTCGTTGATTGAAATTTGCAAGCTTTAGCCCAAAAGTTATTAAATTCAAAATTTTAAGCGCAATGTACAACACCGAAGTAAGAAAGCCTCAAACGCCGACCAAATCATCATGCATATTCTGTTATTCATAATTCAACATGGCTGAAAGCCGGGTGAGGACCATGTGATCGGTTTCGTCGACTAAATCTCGACTTTTCTTAATACGAACAAACAAAGAGTTATCAACATTTAGAGAGCTATCTAAAATCTTTAAAACTGTTAGCTTATAGTTTGATAAAAGACGTTACTTTAGCTAAAATCCGATGTAAAACTGGGAAAAATCCAAAAAAGTTGATGAGGTTGTTCTTTGTTTCTTAAATGCGCATGCGCAGTTTTAGGAGCTTCTATACACCGGTAGTCTGACCCGGTCATCTGGTTTCACACAATCACGGCAGCATCATTATCTTTCTAAGTCAAAAAAGGTCAGTGTGCTTGCTGTTTGTATTACATGTTTTTTCACTATTATGTTATACTTTTAGTTATTTGTTTTTCTCAGAATCAAGCTTTTGTTAGTTATACTTATGTACTTGTACTAGTTTACCTCTAGCTATTATATTCGGGTGCGAAAAAACTCGTACCCGAGACAACTCGTACCTAAATTCACAGCTTCCACGACAACTTTCAGTTTCGGCTCTTCAGGTATCCGTTCGAGTTAACCATCCCATTAGTATTCAGTCGTTTTTAACGCATGTTAGACCTATAGATTATAAGTAGTATCATCCGTGCCATCTTCTTGTCATTTAACTGAAATTCCCTCAAGTTGGCATATATGATTCTCTGGTACAAAAAAAGTAGAAGAGATTAGATGACAGTTTATGTTTTATTCGTTATATATATAATTCTGCTTGTGACATGAGCAGGTTATGCTTCCCAGGCTATCTTGCGTAACGAGAAATAACAAGTAGTATAGAACTGTTGGTGTTTTTTGCCATTTTAGGAGTTCAATACCTTCAAGTATATAATATCATGGATATACAGGTACGAGTATGTAGATCTATGCTAATATGTATATGTATACTGAGGGAAAAAAGTTTAGCAAGTTTTTGTTGCAACCTGGAAATAATACATTTTTGGTTGTAAAATCAAGAAACTACTGCCATGGACACAATATTTTATTAAACACACATCAATAACAGTCGAACATATTAATGACGAGAAGCAGTATAAATCGCTTATACTAGAAAAATTATTCTCGAGGGCCACAGGCCCGAGAGTGCAGTATAAATCGCATACGAGCAGAATATGCTATGGATATATGTTTTGTACCATAGCCATTCACTGCCGGTAATTGACATTTTGATTGACATGTTTTGTGTAAACATTACAACTACGCGCGTGTAAAATTGGGTAGACCGTGGTATAACTGCCGAATCTGTCATTTATAGCACGACTGAAATATACCGGCAATTATAACACGGTTTAGGCTCAGGCCTTCAGTTTTATGAAAATTATATCATAAGCAAGAACAAAGGAAAACCATTAGAGCTATGGTACAAAACATGTATTATTTTGATGTTTACACAATTTTTAATTTGTTATTCGTGCAATATAATCGGCAATCACAATTTGCTTTAAACTACTATTATCATTAGTGATTATTATTGTTAATTTAAAGGGAATGTAGCGACACAGCCAATCCATCTTTATTATTGAGAGTTCTGAAAAAAAAATGAATAAGGGTGAAAGAATTATCAAAATCGGATGATAAACAAAGAAGATATGATCATTTAAAGTTTCTGTTGAAACGGATGTGGAAACGACCATTTTGAGAGCTATGACATCACGGTTTTAAATGACCATATATGGAATATTTATAAAAATGAAAATTTACTAATTTATGGGGAAAACTTGACAGCAACTGAATGAAAAATATGTAATACTTAATGGCAATAATGCTTTATATGACCAGTTAAATGTTTTGCATTCATTTGCAATGATTTTCTTCATTTTAAATGATATTTATCAATATTCCATATATGGCGGCTCCCATAACCGTTTTAGAAGAATCTTTAAATTGTCATATCTTTTTTGTTTATCATCCGATTTTGATAATTTTTTCACCTTTTCCGAAGTTTTTCAGAACACTCAATAATAGATCTTGCAAGTTATGTAGAAAAATATACCAATAACCAATCAGCATTGAGTATTTTCATAAACCATGTCAGATTCCATGGCCTTGACTTTGTCAGATTTTCCGTATCGCGTTTAAGCTTGTAGAAGAATGGATATTTCAAAAATGGCATTATGGTTTCGCAAATTTAATTTAAAGATAAAAAGCTAGGAGAATAATTATTATTTCACATACTATTGTTTCCTGGATGATCTTTTATTTGAAATGTAATTGAGACCTGAATGGCAGTACATATTAGATCTAGATCTATGTAGATATTGTAATAGGTTGTTGAGACAGTTCGATCAAAAACAACGAGGCAGTTGATAATGTACATGTATAATTTAATATGTTAAATCTAGCACATTATCGTCAAAAACATTTAGGTACGTACATAGTTTATGGTCGACTTTTCGTCGATTCTTTACGGGTCAGCACTATCTTCGAATTCCTGTGGAATTTTCATATGCTTTCAATTCCAAATTATCGCTTGAAAGACCCAAAAAGAAATGAATGTATGGCCCTTGATCCGTATTTTTTCGTAAATGTCAAGAAAACGGTTCTAAATGTATATGTTGTTCTTCGGGTTGGATTTCCTCCAGCCGTTGAACATCTCCGAGCCAGTCACACATTTTTTCCACGTCATATTTTGATTTAGACTGAAAATTTGTTCGTGTGTTTTATTATTCTATAATTTCATTAATGCCTGTTCTCATCTTTCTATCGTCTTTTAACGATCTCCTGCGTGCACTATGGTAATCTTGGCAGGGTAGCAAGCATTCTGGCCGTCGTAGTTGTCGTTGGATGCACGATATGACTGGTTCGTGGGCGATTAGTAAACAACAATCTATAATTTAATGATTAATGTGTGTAACGCAGTCTAGATTTAATATGGATTTTCGGTCCGCAATATGTTTTTTTTTTTTGCCCTTCATATGGATTTTTGGCCCGCAGTTCCACGCTCGCAGAGACCATGCCTGTATTATGATGTTATTAAATAAGTGGTTTCATATTGGCCAAGTTATTTGTCCAAGGACTGTCATATTGAACCAAGGCCGAAGTCCGCGGGCCAATATGACAGTCTGAGGACCAATAAGTCGGGACAACATGAAACCACTTAATTAATGACACTACAGTATAATTTGTTTTTAATAAAATTATTTTGACATAATTTGCGTTTATTTATAGTAGCGTTAATTTCATTTATATATCAAAAAGCGAGCGCGAATGATCAGGGAGTAAGTATACTTCCTGTAAGTATACTTACTCCCTGGAATGACTTTACTTAACGTGAATGACGTCACTTAAATCTCATATTGGCGAGTTTCTTCATATTGGCCTTGTTTTTTTCTTCATATTGGCCGACTTCCGGTTCATATTGGCCGAGTTTGCGTCGTATTGTGTGTAGAGTTTCTAGTAAAACACGGCTAATATTGTTAAGTTAATTAATAATACACACAAAAAAAAGAAGGCCTTTTTCTGTATCTGTATCTCTTATTATACGCAGCAGTACACAATACTGGTATCTTACCCGCGGGAGAGTGATGATGTTAGTCCAATTGCTGAACAGCTAACCAGGCCTGCCAAAACCTTTTAACACAAAATCCTGAGATTTTTAAAATTTAAGATTTAAAGTGCGCGACGAACATTTTTAAACGGAAATTTGGAGCACACAACTTGATTTTTCGCACTTGTTTAAGCGCAAATTTATATTATTTATGCCATTAATACAATATGATGCATTGCTTGATAGTTATAGAAAATAATACATTAACATACTTCAGCATGCACACAAATAGTTAGGCTTGGTTTAATTTATGTCACAACCATTTTTTCATTGAAGAATTAAAGAAGCCATAGATGTAATAAATATAAAGCCCTGATTCCAGTCACTCGGTGTTTTAGCGAAATATGAAGCTTTGAAGATATCTGTTTTGGCTGCTTGTAATCATGGCTACTACAGTACACACATTTGATATCCCGGGAAATAACCGGGAAATAGTATCACCTTTTTTTATCAGTTGGTCTCCTGTTTTCATTTGATACATGAAGAACATCCGAGAACCAAATTAATATAGATGTCGTAATTTCCCGTAAAACCGACACTTTTTGGCATCTCTTAATGGTCTCCCGAGTTTTTTTTACAGTTTTAAGATATGATATGACACAACTCTTGCACGAAATACGTAGATGAAATGGGAGGCAGTAAACGAGACCGCAAAGATAAAGGTACGGGTTGCCTTACATTAATTTTCGGGCAAGTTTTGGGCTCTCGCACAACTAACTTGTCACTACTCGCACAACTGACTTGTCAGTGTCAGAACGCTTCATTAAGTTCATCATCATGGACACAACTGCATAAAGGCTTTAAGCAGTGTCCATTGTAACACCATTGTTCGGAAATACTTCTTTAGCCATAGGGTTATTGAACCATGGAACGAATTAAATAAGACCATTGTTTCCGCGCCACCTGTTCATTCCAGTTCAGACCATCGAACAGCAGGTCCCGTCTTGCGGCCCTCTGGGACAAGGTGACTCTGCAAGGCGTGCCACTGGCTGGAATCATTCGCACCATGTTGGACAGTGATATCCAAAAAGCTGTGCAATATGGTTATCATGTGAAGATTTTAAAATATGCTGTATATATCTTTTTATCCTATTTTTACCGTGGCCCTAAAGATGGACGCTTAGACGACCACTTAAACTGCTACATTGGACCAGCGAGATACCCCTTGCCACTGCAAGTCCCAGCAACTGACAAGAGGCTTCTACGATGGAACACAACGGCTCACCTAGTGCTAGTCAGGCCATATATTACTGTTAAGTGAAATGCAACGTCTCCACGTTGGTTTGTGTGTGACGGAGATGCAGATGTATGCAGGGATAACTAGGACCATCAACGTTGGATAACCTTGCGAGATATACACTGGCTGTGGGCAGGGCTTCCGTTAACGGGCATACGGCCGTAAATTACGTCCAAAAAGCGTAGTCGTACGGCGAAAATTAACATCAAAGGCGTACAGTGTACTTCCAAAAACTTCAAAGTACGCCGCGATTCTTTACTATGGACGTCCCATAATCTGTAAATTACGATTATAGCCCCGCCCATCTAATCTAATTTCATTTGAGACTGCCGACGTAACAAGTTGTAAAGCAATTAAAACTCAGTGGAGCCTGTAATTGACAGGTAAAACCGGTTTTGTCCAGTTTTTATCAAGGGTCACACGCGTGGCTGGTGAGAGGAGAGAGTGTTAATTAGATAATTGGCCTGGCCGCGCATTTCACAAAATGAAGTAGCAGTATAATCTCGATGCCAAATTGCTTAATTTATTAACATTAACCACAAAGTTGAAACTCCTTACATAAACAGATTATACTTTTTAGGCTATTTCTTTTATATCTTTGTGTAATTTTTCTATGTATTTATCAAAGTTACAAATAGAAACGAATTACTGATAGACAAACAATATTTAATAATCTCTAACCTAGGGGAAAGAACTCTTCGCGAATGGAGACTAAACACGGAAGTGAAATTATCACTGGCAAAAACAATCGATTGCTTTGAAAATAAATTAAAGAATCTGTTACATTTATTCCTACACTTGACAGTTTTACATACCTTTCATTAATGTATGCCAATTTAAAAGCTTTCCTGGACTGATAAATTGCAAAATGTAATTCACTGTAAAAAACTTGTGGGTGGGGTATGGCACGCAAAGGCAAATTAAGTATTTTTAGTTTGAAACTGTTTATATAATGATGTCATCAAATATTTTCTTTTATAAACATATAGATGATTATAAATATCCTTTTTTTCTTTTTAACAATTTAGATGTGTTGTTTCCGAGCACCACGCGGAATCACTGACTCAAAGACTGAGTATGAATGCCATGCTCAAATACTGGAACTTCCTAAATTTTCCCCATGAACTTCCAAATTTGATATACAGGAAGTTCGAATTTCCTAAATTTGAACCTTAGTGGAAGCCCTGTGTGGGCGTGGGTGGCTACCATTTCCGCGGCCAGTGTATACCGGAGGAGCCATCACCACGTGCAAAGCCGCCAACACGGACTTCCCTTCACGAGCGATGGGATCGACCTACTTGAGATGCTTTTAATCACCTGTGCGCTGATTGGATAAGACAATTTCGAGCCGGCAATTGGATTGACCTAGACACAATTCTGCAGGCAATCCGATTGGCCAAAATCTTCAATTGAATCTACAATCCACTTGGACTTAATTTTCTGTCAACATAATCAACTACTGGCTATCTACGTTGGATATCTTCACTAATCATCTACTGCTGCTGTTCTATAGTAAACCACTTTGGACGACGCCCCTACTCCCAGACTCCACTCAACTGTAACCTTCCGTTGAAAAGCTTGCCAAAAGGCCTAGTGCCATAGGGCGAGGGTAAACAAAAACTTCTACTCACTCGCGCCACCTGTGGCATTATCCCAGTTTGGACCATCAAACAGGACGCGTTGCGGTTGTCAGGAGCCATGTGACCACGCAAGGCGTGCCACTGTCTGGAATCAAGGCCTTCAGGGGTTGGCCTTTAATGTACATATATGCTGTAGGATATGTTTTTAACCTGCTTTTATCGTGGCCCTAAAGAGGGACACTTAGACTTCTAGTTCTACTGAAATGAATGACGCTGCATTCGACAGTGGGGACCTACGACGGATGCAGCACCACCATGGATGGACGGCCCATTGGCATTGGATTAACCCTGCGAGATAAACACTGGCTGTGGGTGCGGGTAGCTACCATTTCCATGGCCAGTGTGAATACCGGAGGAGCCATCACAACATGCAAATCCACCCAACAAGGACTCCATAAGCGATGGGATTGACCTACTGGCAACTACTAATCATCAGTTTCCTGAATGGCAGAGACAATTTCGAGCCGGCAATCTGATTGACCTAGTCACTCAGCGATTTTTTCACCCTTTTGGGAATGATACCATTCAATTGGGAAAATTTGCGTTATTTTGCCTTAAATTGGGAATTTTTCACTATCAAACAAAATCAATATTGTAGGCTTAAATACTTTACAAACACATTCTTTATTCTCTTGTAGTATTTAATTACCATCACCTAAAAGAATATATACCCCCTTCTTTTGTTTAAAGTTTTGCTCACAAATCTTTCTCACAAATCTTCTAATTCCTCCAGACTCAAGAACAGTACACAGTAACCTAAAGAGCTTTCTTTGCTCTCTATTTATCAATGATTTAGTACTTTTGATGATTCGTGTGATAAAGTATCACTCCATGATGTGTACATCTCATGTTTATTATATGCAGATGACATTCAGGGCTTTTTTTCCTTCATAACCAGGGGCCAAACGATATTTGGCCCCTTCCCCAAGTAAAACAGACTACTTTTTTCTCATCCTTTTGCTGAGAAAATTCCCCTAAATTGCTTAACATTATTTGCCTACTCTAACTTTCTCAACATGAGTATGTTTGGGATACATTTATAGAAGACAGTTTATTTAAAATATACCTCTTTTGCATATTTGCACACCCAGATCTTGAATTTCTGCCTAATACACCACTGTTCCACCTATATATCTAAATCGCATACTTTTTTCCCCTTTAACTCGAAAATCTCCCTTCCTTCTGGTAAATTGCTTCAAAAGTTTCATTTCCTATATAATACTATATTCCTGGTGGATATAAGCAGGCTTCTGGAAATATTTTGAAAATCCACTTGCCCAGGCCTTTGTTCAGGATAAATTGTGAAACATTGTGGGTTAATTAGTTGTTTATTGAAAATAATGCCACAAATTAAGCTGCCTGGGGCTAGAATGTTGATTGTACCGAAAGTTGTTTGATCTTATTAACAATACCTAGCGGCGAAAAACAGCGGCCAGTTTTATTCGGTTATCAAATTCTGATATGGCTAGTTTGCCACTTGATTTGGTCTAGAATGGAAACGTCCAGTCGGGCAACCAGATTTGCGAAGGTCACTAGCCCGCACCCAAAGTCCACTTGCCGGGGGCGTCGGGCAACCGTATTTCCGGAACCCTGATAAGTATCAGGAATTGTAGTGAAACATGCAGCGAAGTATTTAAATTTCTAGATCTCTCTAAATCATCTATTTTTCTCTTTTATAGAGGAAAGAAAATCAAAGAAATACAAGACTGATGTAGCGAACGAAGCATATGAAGATGATAGCCAGGATGTAGACCCGTCATCAGGTGAGTTGGATTTGTTTACTTAATCTCACCAGGGTTCTATTCAATTTGTTTGTTTGCTTGTATGGTGTTTTATGTCGTTTTCAACACATGAAAGGTTATACGGTATATGCGAGTTGATTTTTTGTGGTGGAGGCAGACCACCCACTTTTCATGGGTAGAACCAGTACTGTACACCTCCCGCCATCCGTAAGAATCAACACTTCCTGACTTACGAGTTGAGTTTCCAGTGGGATTCAAACCCACAGCGGTGAGAGGCGAAGGTTTACAACACAATGTCGTCAACCATTCAGCCGTGGAGATGCTATAGGGGTTTTATTCAAACCAGTAACTGTAGCACCATGGTGGGTAAGCAAGCATTTTAAATTTGTCACCATAAAGGACACACATGTCGGTAAAAAGTTATATCCAGTGTAGAAGGACGTAGAAAGTGTGTATACATTTATTTAATTACATTACTAGGCCATCCTTGAATGCTTCTCGACCTAGGACTTAAATTGTTATTCAGGTAGATATTTAGCTCGACTATTCAAAGAATAAGAGAGCTTATGTAATCACATCGGCATCGGCGTCCCACATCAAGGTTTGCATGTAAGCTGTGTTTACAAGTCTATATCTCTTACATTTCTTATCCTAGCACAACCAAATTTGGACATGAGCTTCCTTATAGCGTTATCTTAAGGGCTTAAGTAAGTTTGGTTCCTGTAAACCCTGGGCTCTCATGGAACCCAAATTCTGATAGCCCTTAAAATGTGTCTATTTTACATCAAATTTTGCGTGTAAGCTGTGTTTACAGGTCTATATCTCTTACATTTCTTGTCCTAGTTCAACTAAATTTGGGAATTGGTTTCCTTTTAGTATGTTATAACAGTAACATTGGAATACGATTAAAATGTACCCATACAAAATTTCATTATAATTTAATTAATAAACTCAAACAAGTTATATTTTAGACTATTCAGCAGACACTGACTCCTGTATCATATTATTTCAATATTAATAGTATTTAATATTGAATGACTTATAATAAACTAAACAAGACAATATGGGTGTGATTTGTATTTGCAGCAAGACATTTTAATCAACTCAGTATAATAGCAAATCAGTAGACCATGGACTCTGCTGGCAGTGGTAAGAACTGGTTCCTATAAATTGCTCCATTGAAACGGATATCCACCGATGTTCCATATATTGGCACTAGTAACCATGAATGTACACAAATGTATGTGTCATAGAAATGCGCTATTATACTAAATATAGTCGTCAGGAACACAGCATTTACAATAGATAAAGATGGTCCTTACATGCCAATACCTGAAACAGACTGAAAAGATCTTCAGATTTAGTTTAAAAAGATTAATATCAATAACCTATCAAATATATATTTATATTACATCCATATCAATCTTTTTGGGATGGCCGGTGGGGCTCACTATTGTACTTTTCCAATTCAGTGCTATTGTATAGCGATGTGTCTTGCTTGCAACCAAACCTCGAATGGCTTTTTAAAATTAACACTGCACTGCCTCGTTGACATTATTTTTCCGAAGGTTGACAATATCCACTGTCACCCTCAGTGGGATGCAATATTTGTTTTATTATACCGAACAAATGTTTTGATTAAAATTTAAATATACGAGGGGGGAAAATCGCAATATATATATATATATATATATATTTTTTTTTAAAACTAACAAATCTGCTCGCCACATTTTTTTTATTGTCGTTTGTAAACCAAGTGAAACCAAACCATTGGCATAACTTCAACTGTACCACCGATTTCCAATTGCCAAAGCATGTCGTTATTGGGAAAACCCAAGACCTATTTTTATACTTCCCGTGACGTCACAATCGTGTAACAGTAAAAATTGTTTACCGGTGAACAGTAAAAGTTGCTTCACGCTAAGGGTATGGGCAATTTATACAGGAGTGTAAACGTGAGGTATAATAAAATAAATTATCCTCACCCCCACCCAAAACCATACAACTCTTATCTAGTTACAATCCTCTTGGGGAGAAAGGTGCAAGGGCAATCCTGTGATAGTATAGCCAAAACGCGAGGTCAGAACTGGAATCCGAGTGGGATTCGGTTGTATACTTCTAACTACTTACAAATATAGTCTGCTTTACAGACCGTCCTTTGAACTTATTAACAAATATAAATTTATTTAAACGAAAAATAAAAAAATGTATTTAAGATATACTATGGGGCTCTAGGATTTCCGTTTAGTTTACCTACCTATATACATATATATACGGGTGATGATTTCTACTTAATACTGTTTGAGTCTCTCTCCCAGGTATCCCTGATGCTGCCACCAGATATGTATCGGAGACATCGTCAAAGGAAGATGAGTTTGGCGCCAAGGACTACAGGGCCATTTTGGATCTGAAACTGGACCATGGCTCCAGGCCACTGTGGGTGGTATGTGCTTCATGCAAGTTTATTAACCAGCTAATATATGTATAAAAGTATGCTAATAAGCAAGTTAATCGCAGATTTAGGGATATTATATTCTTGACAAACATTTAATGACTGGAAAAACATATCATATTGAAAAAATCATGAAAATAACATGAACAATAAATGATAGAAAATAACGAGATAATTTGGAATTAATTGATAAAATATTGGCAATTATAAAACATGTAATTGGTGGTATTAAATATACTATATACCCTCGTTTTAATAAAAACCTTGTTTACTGAAAAAACTGAAAAAATGCTATAACTTGTTTAAAAGTAACTATGTAATATTTTAATTTTACAATATGCAAACTTTTTAAGGCGAAATTAAGGTTTTATTTCATACCTCGGCCAACCCCATTTTTGTTTCTTGGAGAAGGGGTTGGTTGGAGTATGAAAGTTAATATTCGGACCACGCAATGGCTCCCTAAATTCTACTTGCCAAGTTGCCAGTAGCCATAGATGAGGTCAAGTTTTGAGAGCTGGCTAGGGTATAATATATCATTTTTTATGGTCTCATATTAACAACCCCACTTTTTGTAAAATGCATCACCCCTAGGGGTGTTTAAATGTGGTTATACACTAATTTAATAGAAATAATTTCTACAAATGTTTTATTTTTCTTTACAATCCGGTCATATAAAATGGTTCTCAACATTTTTCTTAAAGTTTCTGTTTTTCTTCACATTTCTTTACATTTCAGGCTCCCGATGGTCACGTCTTCCTGGAAGCCTTCTCTCCTGTGTACAAACATGCCCATGATTTTCTCATAGCAATATCAGAGGTAACAGCTGTGGACATTCATAAACAAATAATTTGCTTTAATAAACACTATCTACCCACCAAAAACCTATTGTTCGGGGTGAATGTTTTTGGAAAAAGGTTTTCTGGCTTTTCATGAATTTTTTTTGCAATATTTTATTATTATATATCATTGGTATTGGAAATATTAATGGTAAATAAAACCTATATTTGTTTTGAAAATCGGTTGAAAAATAAAAGTATTTTTATATAATTATAATGTATTGATTTATTAATGACAAAATACTTTTTTGATAGTTGTTCTTATTAGGTCATCCACGTGACAGAAAAAAAGATAAGCCTTGAAACCAGCGTAAATTTTTCTTTTGGCACCATTTAATATGTTTGGAGGCCCAATTTGTGTGTAGCCAGCGTTGATTTGAAGGAACTTATGGATGACTTTGTCGAACTCCGTTGTCCGTCACTCTTTAACCTGCAACTTAACTTTGGCCATAACTTGAAAAGTATTTGACCGATGTTCATAAAATTGCACACACATTCTATCTTGCCTCAAGGAATGTTGTTACACATGTTCAATAACTCTGGCATTCATTTGGTAGAGTTATGCCCCTTTTCATAAAACTTTAACCTGAAATCTAACTAAGCTTGTAACTGGCTGAAATAAGCACACAACTGCAACCCAAGTGTTCCATGGAACGCTCTTCTGGTTTTTGCATTTTTTCTTTGGAGTCCTGCAGAAAGGATAAAACAATTATCAGCCTCTCAAATTTCCTTACATTTGCATGATCATTTTAATGTTTACATGTACTTTGCTCACTAAAACAATTGTGTTTATTGTTTCAAGTGTTTGCTATTTACATTTGGCACATGTATGTGTGTGTGCCACTTAACTCTGATTCCTTGCCTTGTAAGAGGGCTGGCGTGGAGCAGTCGGTAGTGCGGCGGATTTGTAACCGGAGGCCCTGGGTTCAATCCTCCATGGTGCCACTGAGTTCCGTCGGTGTGTTCTTGGGCAAGACACTTTCCCTGAGCCTCGTCCGTCGGATGGGGACGTAAACAGGGCGGTCCTGTGTATCGGTCTACCCTCCGAGCACGTTAAAGAACCATAGGAATCTATTCGATAATAAGAGTACGGATTCCTATGTATCCTTCCCCTCTCTCTGGGGCGGCTCTAAATAACCTATACTGTGTTGATGAGCCGTTAAACAACATTCAATTCAATTGTACTGGGGGTTTGTAAAGCCCTGAACATCCTAATGCTAATTGACCTTTAAATATGAAATAAAATGATTTTTTTATTAAAGAACTGTTATAATAACAAAATCTGTGTATTTCCTGTACATCATGTATTTTTCAGCCTGTGTGTAGACCCGTTCATGTACACGAGTACAAGTTGACGGCATATTCCCTGTATGCAGCCGTGTCTGTAGGCCTGGAGACCAGGGATATCATCGAGTATCTCAGGAGATTGTGTAAGACTTCTTTGCCTTCTGGGATTGAAGAGTTCATAAAGGTAAGTCACTCTGTGTTGAGGAGTTCATGAAGGACTGTCTCTGGCTCGTAAAATTTCAAAAAAATAATTCGCCTTCCTTTGTCAATTGATCTCCTTTTTGAAGAGCTAATAGAATAACGCATTTTATGGTAATGAAACACTGCTTTTGGCGAGAAACTTCTTTAAAATGATTTCTTATAAACTAAATCAAGCATTACGATTGGTGGAATGGCGACAATACTGGGCGTAGCTAAAGCTGTCATATTCACTTGACATGATACATGTAGGTCAACAATGGTTGTTGGTATCTGCGAACGTATTTCTTGCGACAACAGGCTGTCGGACGTTATAGTCATGAGCTGTTATAGCCTGGGTGAATTATTCAAGTAACATGGTGTATAAAGCCTGCTCAGCATGTGTTTTCAGAGATCTGTCAGTTTGGTGCATTTTTGCATTTTAACTGGACCGATTTATATTGAAAATTCAAAAATATGGATCGGTCCAGCATTCAACTTAAGTGCTTATAATCTGTGGCAAAAATCAAGAAATTCAGAAAATTGCTTTGAGAAAATAAAACTTTGCGAACATCCCTCATATAGAAATTCTTCAATTTTGTCATATGTTTTTCAGTTATGTACGGTTAGTTATGGGAAAGTGAAGCTGGTTTTGAAACACAACAAGTATTATGTGGAAAGCCAGTATGCGGTAAGGTTTAATTTACTTTGTCGTACATACTCTTAAAGAATTGCCATGCTATATTAGATTATATTTTCATCTCAATTCTCAATAATTTTCATCTATCGTTTGGTTGACTTTTCTTCAAAACAAAAGATGTTTTCTGCAGCAAAATGTTGATTTAGATGTGCTTGGTTTCTACTTCCATTGAAGATTACTAAACGGGTTGTTTTCAGAATAACAAGTTTATGTTTACTAGGAAATATAATGCAGAATGATGATGACAAAATCCTACCACAGTCGCCAATCCTTTGAGATTGACATCTCCAGCATATGAAATTTTATCAGGATCTGGTGTTTCGTTTGGGCCATAGTTCCACTGCATATTGACCTTAAAGGGACACTGTCCGTAAGTAAGCAGATATTGAGCATATCTAAATAACTGGCTGACTTTTATTCAGTGAAATGTATACATGAAAACATGAGGATAGACCCTAAGAAGTATGTAGGAATACATTCGTGAGTTTCAAAAAAAAAAGTTTTAATTATTATATGTAAATAAAGTGGGACCCACAATATTTACCTTTTCTGCGATCACGTGACTTCCATCAGCGCATTAGGTTTTCACCACAGTATGTATTGCGAAATATGTATAGCCCGCTTAGCTCAGTCGGGAGCGTGATCGGCCACTTTACGCTCACGCACACTATTATTACTGTGAGTGTAATTTTAGTTTGGGCTGTGAGTTCAAACGCACAAAGCGGATTTACTTTTTTTTGTAACGCGATTGAATTCCATTAAATAATCATGCTTTTAATTAGTAAATATTCAATATTGTTTAGTGTGTAATGTTTGCGAACATAATTATTGTGTGTTTTATAAGCTAAAAGTTACGGACAGTGTCCCTTTAACAGGTCAATGCATGATGGTATGAGAGCAATGGCGATGGTATGATGGTCCATCACATTATCGCCATTGTGCCATCGTACCATTGCGCATCAACTTATAAATGAGATGGCACAATGGCGACATATAACACCAGGGCTGTACAAATCCTATAGCCCGACGCCCGGGACTAGTCCAAAACCAAAGTCGGGCGTGTCACTTTTTCAAAGATATCAGTCCCGGATTAGTACCAATTTTACAAAAAGAGAAAGTCGGGCGTGTCACTGTTTGAAAGATTTCAGTCCCAGATCCCAGATTTGTCCAATTAACAATGTCGGCCACCTGTCATAAAACAACCCCATCACACTTCTCAACGTCCACAGCGATTACCCCGGGCAGTTTTATCAACAATCAACCATGCCAGAAGTCCCGCCTCCAAATTACTTTAATTGACAGTCGGCATTGTCGACATTATCCAGTCAATTGACCCGATCTATTTTAATCCATACCCGCTAGCCAATGAAACGACTACTACAGGTAAATCACATGTTCGTCACTACTACAGGTAAATCACATGTTCGTCACGTGATTACCTGTTCGTCACGTGGTGAGCTGAAAATGGAGTTAAACTGAAACAATAACACGTTGATTAATTAGCAATCAGGCCGATTTGTCGGCAATCTTTCGATGAGTAAAGAAACTAAGGATTTTTGATAATGGAAGTATGTTTGATATGAAATGGTAGGTGTGCTTTTTTTTATTGTTTCTCAGTGTATTGTTGAGCGTTATTGTAACAGACATGAAAAGCGGGTGGGGTAACGGTTTGTGCATAGTTAGTGTACTAATTACATTTGAAGAATTGAGTTGTCAAAAAAATTAATAAAAAAACCGAAATGAACTGATATACATAATCAGTTTGATTTCGTATTTGACAGTGCTAATGTTTACATTTCAGAATGAGTTTGTTGAACTTTTTCAGTAAAAATGAAAAGAGAAAAATGTAGAATGTGACGCACAGCCAAATCATCTGGTGTAGTGGACAAAAACATGAAAATAAAATGTTTATATTGATTCACGTGTTTTTTATTTTTTGCATTAGGTAAAGTGGTAATAAAGTTAAGAATCTCATTTGTAGCCCCTTACCTATATAAAGTTATGACTTTTTAGATCACCTGAGCCGAAGGCTCAAGGTGATCTATTGGGATCACTCTGCGTCCGTCGTCCGTCGTCCGTCGTCGTCGTCGTCGTTAACTTTTCTTCAAACGACTTCTCCACAGAAACCGCTTGGCTAATTTTGACTAAACTTCACGTGGATGATCCTTAGATGAATGCTTTTTAGATTTGTCAAAATTAGGTCAGCGCGACATCCAAGATGGCCGCCATTGCCATATATGGTCGAAACCTTAAAAAATCTTCTTCTCCAGAACCGCGGGACAGATTTCAACAGTTTTTCTTTTAAAATGATCGCCAACGCCTACACTATCAAGTTTGTTCAAATATCAATGTTGGTAAACAACAGAGGCCACGTTTCTCGGACAATCTTAACCAGACTTGCACAGATTGTATATGATCATAAGATTTCGAAGAAGTTCGATAATGGACAATTACTCAGGTGATCGATATAGGGCCATCTTGGCCCTCTTGTTTTTCTCTCCATTAAATGATTATCTGAACTGTAATATGAAACTCAATATCTATATTGAAATTTAAAAATGCAGATGTGATTCTTACTGTTGCTACTGTTTCACCCAATGGCAGTCTACAATCTATACCACTGAAACATATATTAATTGTCTGAAAAGTAAATAAGGATTGTTTCCTTTACTGTGTATAATGAATTGTAATGAGTATGCAAGATGCAGTTTTAACATATTGGGAAATCGAAAGAATTCAGGACTTGTGTCCATTTTTTGGGACTAGTCACAATTTTTTTGGGACTAGTCACTTTTGACAGGGTGGCTAGTCTCGGACTAGTGGCTAAATTTTTTATTTGTACAGCCCTGAACATGATGGTACGATCATTGTGCATCGACTTGTAGACATCGATACACGATGGTATGATGACCCTCACTCACTGTTTTGTATATGTTTAGATTATGGTTTTGTAGGATACCATACAGAGATTGCTGAAGGACCCAGTCATACAGGAGTGTAGGTACAGACCTGAGGTGGATGATGCTGGGGAAACAAGTGATAAACTCATCAAGGAAAACGTGGCAAAAACTTCAGCCATTCAGGTATATTTGAAAACAGTTACACATATGAAGTTATTTTCTTGGGGATTGGTTTAAAGGCACACATGACTATTGTGATTATTTTTTCTAGATATCTTGAATTTTTGCAATCATTAATATTAATTATGGGAATATGTGATTAAATTGTTTTTGCATATTTATTTACTAATTGTTGACTATATTGCACTAACAATATATTGAAACCTACGGTAGACTAACGAAGACAAAATGAAAACTCGAAATTGTACTTAAAATACATGCAGACAGGCTTAAAGTAAAAAAATGATACTGCATTTATTTTAGTAAATCGAGGTGGTAATGCTTGATATAAAATAGGTGGCTGCCGTGAAGTAATGGATAGCATCACTGATTATTATATAACCTATAAATAGACGCGTTTTCATTGGCTAAAAAGTAATTTTTTAGAAAAAATATCTAGCGATATTGACCTGTTTTTTTGATATTGACCTGTTTTTTTGATATTGACCTGTTTTATATAATTGTTTTTTTGATATTGACCTGTTTTATATAATTGTAAATTGAGGGTTATATAATAAAACAGTTATGGACTTTTCAGCTGTTATACATGATGTTGATATGTACCAAAAAATCATTATTGACCTCGGCTATCGCCTCGGTCAATAATGATTTTTTTGGTGCATATCACATCATGTATAACAGCTGAAAAGTCCATAATTGTATATTATTAACCCAGGGATCGCTGTCTTTTGGATGAGACTTATAACCGAGGTCCCCACGCACAATCAATGCACCAAAAATAGTCTCGATTCTGTTGTGCCTTAGTCTCGACCAGCTAGACCGTATCATGCATATGTCTTACTAGCAGATATCGCTCTGGGCAGATTAGGTCAATTAAAGCGCCCACTAGCGATCAGCACAATTTATTCGCACATTTTTTTCACGCGCATAAAATCGACGTTTGCGTGACGTCATGTTGTAAATAAACATACAACGTCAACTGATGTATCATCAGTTAAAACTTTTTAATGTCACGTGCTGCTTCTCATAAGTTAAAAATAAGAAATTATTATAAATTAACTTAAAAATGTGTTTTGAAAGTCTCGCTGAATCTGTATCTGAATCTCGCCAAAATCGCCCAAAACATTAGGGCGATTTCAAACATCCTATTTGGATCCATGTAGAATAGCGTAACGAAGAAATCAGAAGCGGGCCGGGTGACCGAGGCTAGTTGTGCCGATACCTTTAGGATGTTCTATCAGTTAAGGGGTGGAGGGACTACAAACCTTCGAACTATAAGCACGAACGCACATTTGATACAGACCCAAGATTGCTGTGTTTCGCTTAGTTTTTAAAGAGTATTGTGTTTCAAAAAGAGAGTTTGGCAGGGAAATGCTGATTGTTGATTACGACATTTAAATATTTTAGATAAACTAAAACGGTAGCAAATAACACAAATGTCTTTGTCCTTAGTTCAACAAACCATCCGCAAACGGCACCAACACACCACAACCTGGACCGTCCGGAGATGACCCAGATAAATCTAACGATGTTCCAGAAGTGCCGACAGATATTTTCGACTACTATGACAAAATGGACAACGATGAAGATGAGGGTGAAGATTTACAGACCGTGTCTTTCGAGGTTAAACAAGACAGGATAGAAGACATACAGAAAAGGTAGGACATTTCAAGTTCTCGGCCATATTTTTAGTAAACCCCACTTCAACAAACAGAGAAAAGACTGATTGTGGTATTTATGCAAATCTCTCAACCCCAGAAAACTCATATTTTTTGTTTAAATTGTTTCATCTATTGAGAGTTACCCTCCCTTTATACGAAAACAAGAAATGTGCTGATAAAACACATAACCTGAATCGATGTCCACTTCTTAACTTCTTTAAATTGGTATGAAATAATATAAAATATATATAAAAAATTGACCCATTTATTGCAGATTCTCCGTCTATAAGAATTGAAACATGGATAATCCTAAATTACCTCCCTTTTAAATGAATACCGTTTGAAATGCAAGTAACATTTGTTGTGTTAGTAAAACTTGATGTCAAAATAATTTTAGCAGGCATATTTTAGGATTAGGAACATTGAAAGCTTCACTAATTCGAAATACTTAACAAAATCCTATATACCCAGTTGTATAAGTGTTATAACTTATTTCTAAGAAAACACATCGACTTGAAAGCTTTACAGTATGTTCATGCAATCAGAGCAGACAATTTAAGCTTGTTATTTTACAGTTCAACCGTATCTCTAAACAAGTGCAAAATACACAAAACAATGAGAATATTATTGACATATTCTTAGGTGGGTACTTAAGAATTTTGACTACTTTCTTACATATTGACTTGTGAATTTTTTGAAGGTGTCCCAGTTATTTTTTATGTAGTATATATAGTAGTCGCACTGTCCGTCAGTCCCTTCGTTCTTTCGTCCGTACAATCCTGTCCGGTTAATAACTCCGACAATAATGGACGAATTTTCAAATAACTTGGCACAATTCCTCGCCACAACAACACTGCATTCCTGGACGAATTTTCAAATTACTTGGCACAAGTGCTCATCACAACAAGACGATGTGTCGCGCACAAAATCCAGATCTGTGGCTCTAAGGTCAAGGACACACTTAGAGGTCAAAGGTCAAATCGTGTCCGGTCAGTAACTCTGGCCTTCCAGGACGGATTTTCAAATAACTTCGCACAAGTGTTTACCACAACAACACGACTTGTCATGTACAAAATCCACGTCTGTGGCTTCAATGTCAAGGTCACACTTGGAGGTCAAAAATCAAATTGTGTCCGGTCAAAAACTCTGGCATTCCAGGACGAATTTTCAAATAACTTGGCACAAGTGTTCATCATAACAACACTACATGTCGTGCACAAATCCAGGTCTGTGGCTTCGCATTCAAGGTCAAGGTCAAATCGTGTCTGGTCAAAACTTTTGCATGCCTGGACAGTATTTCAAATGACCTGGCACAAGTGCTCACCACTACCAGACAACGTGTCGCGCACAAATTCCAGGTCCGTAGCATCAATGTCAAGGTCATACTTAGAGGTCAAATGTCACTTCGGGGGCATTTGTCACTTACAGTGACATTTCTTGTTGTTTTGCTGATCCTGAAGCATTTTCTCAACGGCAAATAAAGAGATCAAGTAAAGGTCACAAGCAGTTGTTAATCGATTAAATATGCTATGAAATAAATATTTAAAAATCTTCAATTTTTTGCCAAGAAGCATGATTTCTTCTTGATTTGAAAGGTTCACTGTATGCCAGGAAATGACCTTTTATAGCAGGTATTAACAGTAACGCTTAAATGTCATTTGCCCTACAGGAGACGTGGAAATAGAATTCTGGAACCCTGACATGGAAAGCAGAATTTTGGAACCCTGACAGTGTTTACAGATTGTCACTGTATACAGATTGTCACTACACTGTAATGACATGGGGTACTTGTTTATATTACAGATGCATAGAGATGGAGTATCCTGACACTGTATACAGATTGTCACTACACTGTAATGACATGGGGTGCTTGTTTATATTACAGATGCATAGAGATGGAGTATCCTGACACTGTATACAGATTGTCACTGTAGATGTAATGACATGGGGTACTTGTTTATATTACAGATGCATAGAGATGGAGTATCCTGACACTGTATACAGATTGTCACTACACTGTAATGACATGGGGTACTTGTTTATATTACAGATGCATAGAGATGGAGTATCCTGAAACTGTATACAGATTGTCACTGTACACTGTAATGACATGGGGTGCTTGTTTATATTACAGATGCATAGAGATGGAGTATCCTGACACTGTATACAGATTGTCACTACACTGTAATGACATGGGGTACTTGTTTAGCCTCGTCCGTTGGATGGGGACGTAAACCGGCGGTCCCGTGTATCGGTCTATCCTCCGAGCACGTTAAAGAACCATAGGAATCTATTCGATAATAAGAGTAGGGCGGGTTCCCGGATTCCTATGTATCCTTCCCCTCTCTCTGGGGCAGCTCTAAATAACCTATACTGTGTTGATGAGCCGTTAAACAACATTCAATTCAATTATATTACAGATGCATAGAGATGGAGTATCCTGAAACTGTATACAGATTGTCACTACACTGTAATGACTTGGAGTACTTGTTTATATTACAGATGCATAGAGATGGAGTATCCTCTTCTTGCTGAGTACGACTTCAGAAATGACTCCATCAATCCCGATATCAAGTAAGTTAGGAAAATGACTCCATGAAACCGATGTTGTAGTTTAAACCCATTTGGATCGAAGGTAACTAATGATAATAGAAAAAGTAAATTTTAATAGTAACCGCACTGTCCATCCGTTTCTTCGTCCTTCCATCTGAAACAGTCGTGTCGCAGCCCAGGTCAAATGAGTCGAACAATTTCGGTGGTATTTGTCACTTATTGGTGAGATTTCGTTATCTACTTATGTTCATAGTTACGAGTTTATTCATCATAATATGTCAGTGTAGTTGAACTGAACCGATGTTCATCTTCATTTATAATTCTTGTAAATTTCTATAAAAAGTGATAAAATCTGAAGGAATTGTGTGTTAAATTACAGTATAGATCTGAAGCCATCCACAACTCTGCGACCATACCAAGAAAAAAGCTTACGCAAGATGTTTGGAAATGGTCGGGCAAGATCGGGCGTGATAGTGTTGCCATGTGGTGCAGGGAAGACTTTGGTTGGCGTGACGGCCGCATGTACCGTAAGGAAGAGGGCTCTGTGCCTGGCGACGTCCGGTGTCGCTGTGGAACAATGGCGATCTCAGGTTACATTAAATAGCGTATTAATTGTAATGCATTGTCTTTAAATAAAACTAATGTCTTTATAGTTTTTATGAATATTATTCATATAGTCTTATTATGAACGATGGTCACTGTTCTCATGAAAATATTTTTGAATAGAAGTTCTCACCTATCAATATACAGTCCTACCTGTATTAAAAGACCACTTGAAGGAAGATCAAAATTGGTCTTTTAACACAGGTGGTTTCTTAATTCTAGTATAGTTTAATATAAACAATAAAATTGGAAAGTGAAACAATGGTCTCTAAAAGCATGTTGTCTCCTAATATGGGCAGGTTGTCTCTGAATACAGAATACAGCTGGTCTCTTACGCAGGTTAGACTGTATACTAATGAGTAGTAAGTTGAATACTATATATTTTTGTCAAATATTCTAAATTTTAATTTACTAGCTATGTACGTTTGCTTTATTTCTGACTAGACCTTGACCGGCGAGGGCATAGAGGCACCATGACAATATATATACAGGCTCTTTATACCTGTCAATATAATATGTTGGATAGACGCTTTGTCAAACATTATAATTTTAGTTCACTAGCTACGTATGTTTGCTCCATTTCTGACTAGTTTTTTAGCAAAAAGTTGAATATGTTTGCTCCATTTTGTTTGATCCCCTTGTGGTTCCCAATAGGGCCACTGTTTGTCCTGGCAGTGAGGTAACATTCCCCCACATTCATGTTCATTAAAGGTCTTCATCATCATCCCTGTACTGTTTCAGGTGCTACTTGCATGATGGCAAAAAAATCAGTGATCGTGGCTCCAGTGAAAAATGGAGTGTTCACAACAGAATTTGCAGTTCTGCAGGTGAGAAGGTTCTAAAACCTCTAGAACCTTTCTGCAGATTTTGATGTAAAGGAGGGAAGGCCTGGAATGTTTTTCCTGTTGGTGCCATATAAACATTCTGTGTTGGTGCCCCGTAAAACCCAATTCAACTCCATGATGTTTGAGTTATAACTATTTCTCGAGCTCATCATTCCTTTACATTCCAGTTTAAGATGTGGTCGACGGCTGATGACAGTATGATATGCAGATTTACCTCAGATGCGAAAGACAAACCTATAGGTAAGAATGTGAAGATGGTAAGAAATTATCTTCCAGCAAAAACACACTGTGGAGTTGGTTAAAAAGCATGAATTTGTTCAGCCCACCACCCCTATAATTTTCATTATCATGATTACCGTGGTTTCCATTGAAATCAGTTAATATTTTCTTTGTGATACACGAACCACATTGTTTAAATTGTTGCAGTAAAATAATAATGAATTATAATTATTAATTAAATTAATATGTTTTCATCTTATATTAAGCCACAATCATTAACATTAAACCATCAACCAGGAGTCATTTCAGTATCTGAGGGGTGGTGGTGTGGGAATGAAATGGGACGAAATGGGATGTCTTTCTCTCAAATGTATACTATAATTATATTCTGATGTTTTTAAATTAATAGTATTAAATAATAGTAACCCTTTAATGGTTGATTTACGATGATTATCAATTTTGCTAAATCTGTAAAGATCAAAGAAATTTCATTGGCATACAAGATATCAGTGAAGGCATATGTTATACAAGATTGAATTGGCTCACCCCACCACCAATGTCTTCTCAATAAACCTGACCAAACAATATACTATCTACTTGCAGGGTGTTCTATATGTATCAGTACCTATTCCATGTTGGCTCACTCCACCAAGAGGTCCTGGGAAGCAGAGAAAGTAATGGAATGGATGCAGAGTCAGGAATGGGGAATCATGATCCTAGATGGTAAGACTCATGATCATGCTCCTAGATGGTAAGACTCATGATCCTAGACGGTAATAATTATGCTCCTAGATGGTAAGAATCATGATCCTATATATTAGGAATCAAGATCCTAGATGGTAATCATGATCCTAGATGGTAAGAATCTGGATCCTAAACAATTGTAGATGGTAAAAATTGTGATCCTAGATGGTAGGAATCAAGATCCTATATGATCCTAGATGGTAAGAACCATGATCCTAGATAATCCTAGATGGTAAGAGTCATGATCCTAGATGGTAAGAATCATGATCCTAGATGATAAGAACCATGATCCTAGATGGTATGAATCACAATCCTAGATGGTAGGAATGAAGATCCTAGATGTTAAGAATCATGATCCTAGATGGTATAAATAATCATGATCCTAGATGGTAAGAATCATGAACCTAGATAGTAGGAATCAAGATCCTAGACGGTAAGAATCATGATCCTAGATGGTAATCAAGATCCTAGATGGTAAGAATCATGATCCTAAATTATCCTAGATGGGAAGAATCATGATCCTAGATGGTAAGAATCATGATCCTAGAAATGGTGAGAATCATGATCCTAGATGGAAAGAATCATGATCCTACTTGAAGAATCATTATCCTAGATGGTAATAATCATGATCCTAGATTGTAATGATCCTAGGTGGTAACTTTTGACCTTGCAGCCTTTGACAATCATGGGCTTTCAAGCACCTTCCACCCTTTACATAAATATATATACTGTACCGCTCAGTGTATTATGATTTAATATATACCTGTGGTCATTGTTTTATAGTGGAAAGAGTTTAACCTGCTTTGGAAGCATGGAAACCATTCTTAGTCCCGAAATGCACGATAGTCTACTGTGAATGACACTTTTATTTACAATTTAACAAAGGAAATTGAAATTCAAAATCCCAACATTTTTTATTATATGTTTATATTTTTTTTTCTTCTTTAAATTAATATGTATAATACATCATTTAATATTATCAATATACTATTTTTACCACACACATCATCACAGGTATACATTAATTTGTGATAAATTGTCAGTAATTATCTGTTTCAATTGGAAACTCTCTTACACATGCTTATAAATCAGCTCTTGGCCCGTATGTAATAAAATTGATAGAATACAAGACAAAATCACATGTGGATGTCATACTTTGACAGAGGTACAGACCATTCCAGCGAAGATGTTCCGTCGTGTGTTGACCATCGTGAATGCTCACTGTAAGTTGGGACTGACCGCCACCTTGGTGAGAGAGGACGACAAGATTGCTGACCTCAACTTCCTTATCGGACCAAAGTTGTACGAGGCCAACTGGATGGAGTTACAAAATCTGGGGTTTATAGCTAGAGTACAATGTGCTGAGGTAAGTGTAAGACTTCCTTTCTTTATTACCGATACAGGTCACAATGCATTCTGATTAACACTACAGCCTCATTTCCAAGAAAGAGTTTATGAACTTTCTGAAGAAAAAAAGCTATTGTCATCACTTGATCGTCATCTGCATTGACTGCGTCCGGGTTAAACTTGGTAAACTTTTATTTTATGCTTAACAGAGCAATGAAATAAAAGTGGTATTTTATACTTGAGAAATATATAGCCAAAAACTACTTTTTTCCAAAAATTGCTATAAAAGTTATCATTGGATTGGAAATAACTTACTTAAGAAAATGAGTCGTAGATTATTGAAATCAGTTAAGTAGTTTAGAAGTTATGGGGAATTAAATACAGCAATTTTATCATACAAAGCCAATGACGTCGTAAATTTTTTATTTATTTTTGTGCATACTGGGATAAACTTTTTATTACAAAGCATAAAATAAAAAGAAAATCTGTTGTTTTGTCGTGAATAACTGATTTTATTTCACCTCGAAGTGATCAAACTTTCGCATTCGTGAAAATATAAAGTTTTCACACTTCTCGATAAAATCAAATCTGTTATTCACTCCAAAACAACAAATATCCTCTCTGTATTTCCGAGACTACTTAACATAATCAGGGTTTCCCCCAGGATCATAAGGCATGTCGCATGCAACATGCCTTCCTGGAAAAGAAAGGAAAAACAACATGCCTTCATCAGAGCAACATGCCTTAAGATTTTCTTAATTTTCATGAATAACAGATTTAAAAGAAGAAAAATAGAATTTCTATGGTGATTCTTGTTCCTTTTGCACCAAAATCATAAAAGTATGTTATTTTGCCATTTTGCCATTAATAGGCACTATTTTTTCAAGCCCAGTTTGGTAAATGTAATGTCAGAACAACATGCCTTCACAATTTTCTGGGGGAAACCCTGATAATGAATTCAACCTTCACACAGCATCATTAGACTCATGCTTTTATTGTAACACAATTGTCGCCCCTTTTAATATAATTCAGAAAATTTGGTTAAAGTTTTTACATATAAATGGATTGAAACTCCAATGTATTTCAAATTGGCATTATTTAATATCATCATAAAGCCAGGTTCTATAACTCATGCTTATATTTTAACAAAATGATTGCCCCTTTTCTTCTTACAAAATTTGTTGAGCAAGTGCAATAATTCTGTTATGCAATTATGAAGCAAAAGTATGCCCTTCAGCATAGTTTCCCAATAAATAAACAAGGCCTTGAAGGTCATTAATAAGCATCTGCACCGTCAGGCTGTGTTTCTTGTTTGCTCATCGCTACTCCCCTTTCCAACCCGATATGACATAAGCTTCTATAAGATGGTTGTAAATCACCATTAATCAAGTTAAGGAGGACACATGTTTTCCAAGGGACATACCGGTACACATGACTAGTATAATTCAAATGTTTTATACGTGGAAATGTTGCTTTAAATGTTTTATATTTAGAAATATTATTTTCAATGTTTTATATTTAGAAATGTTATTTTCAGTGTTTTATATTTAGAATGTTTTACATTTAATATAAATATTGCTTTAAATGTTTTATATTTAGAAATGTTGCTTTACTTGAGCAGGTGTGGTGTCCGATGACTCCTGAGTTCTACAGAGAATACCTGACAACCAAACAGCAGAGAAGAATGGTATGTGTAAACTTATATCCATCAAAATATGATGTTCGAACCATATTGTTAAGGTTTAAACTTTGAATACACCATATAGCTAGGACGGAATCGGGCATAAAATGCTGAAATTAACCCTGGTGCGTCACCTAGGATAGCACGTATTACTGTACAGAATTAATTTCCTTGTAACTAAGGGGTCATTTTTAGCATCATTCATTATGTTTAGGCGCTTTGAAGTAGAAAATATCATTATTTGTCAATTTTAAGTCGGACCCCTAGACCCCTTTTTAAAGCCTGATGTACTCCCTTTAAGCTTGTATACGCCCTCAAAAACTGGCCTATGGAAATATCAGCAAAAAAAATCGACATTTCTTTTTTTTTGTTCAGTATATGTTGAACCCCAAGCAAGAGCGCTACTGACCCAACCAAGGATTGAACCCATGACCTCCAGCATGTGAGGCGGACGCTTTTGTAATTTTACAGTAATGTAGTATTTACAGTAATACGATACCATTCTAAGAATGGTGTTTTGAAGATGGTCAACATTACCTGAGCCTTCAACATGGTTATTTTACCCACACTTTCACAAAGTGAAGTGGGGGCTAGATAGGAATACGTTGTCCGTAATGTCCATCGCGTTTGTGTCGCCTTTTTGAAGAAAAATGTGATACATAGGGATCACTTAGCTGTCCATCCGTCAGTCTGTCACGAAAACTTAATATTGGCTATAACTTTTATCATTTCTTGATATTTCTTCATCAAACTTTCAATATATACTCATCACACCAACTTCGACATGACATACTAAAATATAAAGGTCACGGTCACACTGAAGGTCATTATATAAATGGGTTAATTTTTTTTTTTCACGAAAAATCTTAACATTGGCTTTAACTTTGTCATTTCTTGATATTTCTTCATCAAACTTTCAATATATACTCATCATACCAACATCGACATGACCATACTAAAATGTAAAGGTGAGGTCACACTGAAGGTCATTATATGGATTAAATACTCCTTTTTTTTCTTCACGAAAACTTAACATTGGCTATAAAAGTTATTCCATTAAAACGTAGAAAGTTAGGGCTATTCCATTAAAACAAACTTGATACCCCAGGAAGGCACTTTTGAAATTGAGCACCCACCCATAGATGAAAAATTGAGTTAGAGAATCAAATTTCAAAAAATAGGGTTCACCTAAAGATGTTTATTAAATTGCCTTCCTGGGGTACCAGATATGTTTTAATGGAATAACTTTTTCTTTTCTTGATATTTCTTCCATCAAACTTTCAATATATACTCATCATGACAACACTGACATGACCATACTAAAATATAAAGGTCAAGGTCACACTGAAGGTCAATATATGGTTTAAATACTCCTTTTTTTCTTCACGAAAACTTAGTCAGGCAAATTTGTCAAGGTCATTTATCTGGGTCTAAAAACTTGTTATACTGACAAAGTGCTGACAGGTGACGCACATGTTCCACGGAACACACGTCTATTATTACTTGCATTCCTCAGACAGTTTTGAATAGGTTGTTCCCAAACTTCATAAACACACAACATTTGATGACCTGATGTCCCTTTACATTTTTAGCTCGACTATTCGAAGAATAAGAGAGCTTATGTAATCACCCCGGGGTCGGCGTCGGCGTCGGCGTCGGCGTCGGCGTCCCACATTCAGGTTTGCGTGTAAGCTGTGTTTACAAGTCTATATCTCTTACATTTCTTATCCTAGCACAACCAAATTTGGCCATGGGCTTCCTTATAGCATTATCTTAAGGACTGCATAAGCAATTTTGGTTCCTGTAACCCATGGGCTCCCATGGAACCCAAATTATGATAGCCCATAAAATGTGTCCCATTTCACATCAAATTTTGCGTGTAAGCTGTGTTTACAAGTCTATATCTCTTACAATTCTTACCCTAGCTCAACCAAATTTGGCCATTAGCTTCCTTATAGCATTATCTTAAGGGCTGCTTAAGTAATTTTGGTTCCTGTAACCCCTGGGCTCCAATGGAACCCAAATTCTGAGCCCTTAAAATGTGTCTGTTTCACATCAAATTTTGTGTGTAAGCTGTGTTTACAGGTCTATATCTCTTACATTTCTTGTCCTAGCTGAACTAAATTTTGGAATTGGATTCCTTATAGTATGTTGTAAAGGGTTGGATAAGTAATTTTGTCTTTTGCAAATTCTGGGCTCCCATGGAACCCAAATTGTGATGGCCCATAAAATGTGCAATAAAGGCAGATCTAGGTTTGCATGTAAGCATGTATATATCTATAACTTTGGTTTGGGATTTGTTATAGCATTATGCATCTTATTACTTCAACCATATTGGGGCATGGGCTCCCTCCTCTCCCATCCCCCCCACCCCCCTCCCACTCTACCCCGCCCCCACTTTTTTTTTATTTTTTTATTTTTTACATATTTCTGAGTTGATTTTGTCAATTCCTACACATATATGTTGCAACGCCACCGCCACGCCCGCCCCCAAGCCCCCCCCCCCCGCCTCTTACCCCATCACACCACCCACCACGCCCCACACTTGATTTTTTTTTTTTCATATTTCTGTGTTGCTTTTGTCAATTCTTACACATATATGTTGCAACACTCCCCGCCCCCATCCCCGCCTCTCACCCCATCCCCGCCTCTCACCCCATCACCACACCCACCACGCCCCACACTTGAATTTTTTTATTTTTTTTTTACATATTTCTGTGTTGCTTTTGTCAATTCTTACACATATATGTTGCAACCCTCCCCGCCCCCTCCCCCCCCCCCCCATCCCCGCCTCTCACCCCATCACCACACCCACCATGCCCCACACTTGAACTTTTTTTTTTTTTTTTACATATTTCTGTGTTGTTTTAGTCAATTCTTACACATATATGTTGCAACCCTCCCTGCACCCACCACCCCACCCCACCCCCACGCCTCTCACCCCATCACCTCCCCACCCCCATCCCGCCCAAGACTTGAAACATTTTTTTTTTTTTTTTTTTACTTATTTCTGTGTTGCTTTTGTCAGTTCTTATACATGTATGTTGCAACCCTCCCCGCTTGCCCCATCCCCCCCCCCCCCCCCCCCCCCCCCCCACTTGATTTTTTTTTTACATATTTCTGTGTTGCTTTTAACAATTCTGACACTTATATGTTTTAACACCCCCTCACCCCATCCCCCCATCCCGCCCCACACTGGGAACTTTTTTTTTGTTTTTTTTTTACATATTTCTGTGTTGCTTTTATCAATTCTGACACTTAATGTTTTAACCCCCCCTCAGCCCATCCTCCCATCCCGCCCCACACTTGGAACTTTGTTTTTGTTTTTATTTACATATTTCTTTGTTGTTTTAGCAATTCTTACACACATGTGTTGCCACCCCCACCTCCCCCTTCCAACCCACTCCCCCCTCTCCCCCCCCCCCCCCCCCCCCCCCCACTTGAAACTTTTTGTTTTTTTTACATATTTCTTTGTTGTTTTAGTCAATTCTTACACATATATGTTGCACCCTCTCCCCCCCCCCCCCAACTCACTCCCACCTCTCCCCCAGCTCTCCCCCACCCCCCACCCCCACTTGAAACTATTATTTTTTTTACATATTTCTGTGTTACTTTTATCAATTCTTACACATATATGTTGCCCCCAACTCACTCCCACCTCTCCTCTCACCCCCTGCGTCTCACCCCACCCCACTTGAATTATTATTATTATTTTTTTACATATTTCTTTGTTGTTTTAGTCAATTCTTACACTTGTTGCCCTCCCCACCCCACACCTCTACCCCATCCCACTCAAACTCGATTTTTAAAAAAAAAAAATCTTCATATTTTTTGTGTTGTTTTGGTGAATTATTACATAGCTTCTTACATATATATGTTCCTCTCAACTCCCACTCCCCCCACCATCCACCCCCGCCTCTCTCCCACCCCCACCCCGCACCCCACTCAAAACTCGATATATATATTTTTTTAATATTTTTTTTACATATTTCTGTGTAGTTTTGGTCAATTCTTACACATAGTTATGTTGTGCTCCCAACCCCACCACACATTGTTGTAGCCTTGTTTTCTGATGGTATATACTAGCTATAAATTTATTATTCTCCGAAAATCGAATAGTCGAGCTGCGCTGTTCTCCGACAGCTCTTGTTGATTGCCTAATTTGTTACCATTATGGCCCTTTGTTTGACTTAGAATTTAGGTGGGGGTATTCGTCACCTTCAGTGATAGTTCTCGTTCGCATACAATCTTATTAAAATCAGACCCTTTATCACGCTACGATACTCTACACTACAAGGACCTGACAACACTCCATTGGAGGTCACGTTAGATTGACCTTACAATTAGCCAATCAGATTTCAGCCTACAAAATTACTCGGTATAGACTGCTTCGCTCGGTATTGAAAAAGACAATGTCCGTAACTTTTAACTTTTAAAACACGAAATTATTGCGTTGACAAACATAATACACCAACCATTATTGAATATTTACTGAAAAAAATAAATAAATAAAATATTGTTTGACGGAATTTAATAGCGATACAATTTTTTTTACCGATTCGTGGATTGAACCCACACTAAAATGACACTCGCATGGTCAACAATCAAGCTCGCTATCAACTGAGCCAGATATACTATCTCTTACTATTTAGAGTACTAATGTCCTAAATAATTTCAATGGAATATGTATTTTCAAAACACACATGGCAGCACCCATGATTTTCTTCATATCTTGATATAAAACATGCAATTTAGTGCATTTCTTTGAATTTATTGTGCAATCCACAGCAATAACACACAAAGACTATCTTTATTTGGATATAGATCTACCGGTATGTGTTTTATGTGGAATTTCATTTGTTCAGTTCACTTATACATCATCTGAAGTGCATATGAAACGCGCGATTTCATTGGTTGAATTTAGTTGATCTTCTCGTCAATATTGGTAAGATGAAAGGTCGATCTCACATGACCGACTAGACAGTGTTGTCAGATCATATAGCGGAGAGTATCAAAGTGATTTTAATGAGATTACGTTCGCGTACCAATTCAAGTGTAAATAAATAATAATAATTTTGTACACACACTCGTTTATTTCAGTTGTTGTATGGTATGAACCCACACAAGTTCAGAGCATGTCAGTTTCTCATACGTTACCATGAAAGACGGAATGACAAAATCATCGTTTTCTCAGACAACGTGTTCTGCTTGAAAAATTATGCCATAAAATTAAACAAGTAAGTCGAATATTAAGCATTAATATTTCATTGGAAATAAGTCCCTATAAAAAATTAAGAGAAAATCTGGCCTGAAATGTCAAAAGTCCTATTTTACAGTACTGTACTATGACCTAAAGGAGTGTATTTTATTTTAGCATAACTGAAATAGAAAGTCGACATCCTATCATACATTTTTCTAGGATGATGGTTTAATCATTTACTTTCTGTCGATCAGTATCAGAACCCCAAATTGAAGGTTGTGAGACTACATTTTCATGTCTGAAAATGCATAGACTTGGTCCTCTACCAAGTTTGTTCAAATGGTGACCCTGGTGTCAAATTTGGCCCCACCCCGGGGGTCACAATTTTACATAGACTTATATAGGAATTTTTTTTTTTAAATCTTCTCTGAAACTACAAAAGCCAGAGGTTTAATATTTTGCATTTACTATAAGATTATTGTTCTTTACCAAGTTTGTTCAAATGATGACCCTGGGGTCACATTTGGCCCCGATCCGGGGTTCACAGTTTTACATAGGCTTGTATAGGGAAAAACTGAAAAAATCTTCTTCTCTGGAACTTTTAATGTTTTGCATTTGCTATAAGCTAATGGTCCTCTACCAAGTTTGTTCAAATGGTGACCCTGGTGTCAAATTTGGCCCCACCCCGGGGGTTACAATTTTACATAGACTAACATAGGATTTTTTTTTCTCAAAATCTTCTCTGAAACTACAAAAGCCAGAGGTTTAATATTTTGCATTTACTATAAGATTATGGTCCTTTACCAAGTTTGTTCAAAGGGTGACCCTGGGGTCACATTTGGCCCTGCCCGATGGGTCACATGTTTTACATAGACTAGTATAGGGAAAAACTTAAAAAATCTTCTTCTGAAACCACAAGGCACACAGCTCTCATATATTACATGTAGCCCTGGGGTCACATTTGTTGTGTTATCAATGTTGTTAACACAACAGAAGCCACATTTCTTGAACAATCTTACCCAAACTTGCATAGATTGTAAATGACCTTAAGATTTCGAAGAAGTTTGATAATGTGCCGGTACTCAGGTGATCGATTTAGGGCCATCTTGGCTCTCTTGTTTTTTCTTCACAGCAATCTTTGGTTTGGTGATACCCTGTGACATAACTGTAGTAAGCCAGCGCTTTATATTTATATAAATGTCAGCGTACTGTTTTACCCTCATCCAACCAGAAATGTTCTTTTATTAGTATCACATTTGGCTCCAGAGTGTCTATTCAAAGTGGTCAGTCCCTGAAACACTGCCAAACGATAAGTTTTTTTTTAAACAGTTTTATTTAAACAGCTTTGTATTTTAGTGTTTGTTTTGTTTTGTATTTGTTCTTTTCGTGTCTGTGTATACCCCTGCCGAAAGCGCTTGGGTTTTTATAAACTGTAGCACTGTAAAAATGTTTTTTTCCCCATCTATTAAATTATTCTAACATATTCGTATCCCCTCGGGGATCCAGTGCTTTTTAAAGGTATTATGTAGATGTATAAAGTTTCTCATTCTTATATACATACACTACTCAACTTTTATAATCGGTCACTTTTCAAAGAATTATATATATTTTAATAATTCATATTTTCATTTGAAATTTTAACTGTCGTTTAACAAATATAGCTAGCGATTTATAAAACTTAATCTGCCTTGATTGGACTAAAACCTTGTTGATAAACTTAATAAAATATTGGTATGTGTTTCGGTGATTTCCAGTTTTTAGTATTTGTGTTATTTTCAACAAAAACTGGGTGACCGATTATAAAAGTTGAGTAGTGTATATATACAATGTACAACCCCTTTGTAATGTTGACCTGTTTGCAAGGAGATTAAGGTCAGCTGATGGCTCAAGTGAAAACAGTGACCTTTTCCTTTCTCGGCCACCAGTGACCATTTATTGTTTTATTCTATCATGTCATAAATATGTTCATCTTACTTTTCTTTTCACAGACCATACTTATATGGCCCAACATCTCAGGGTGAACGATTACAGATTTTACAGAATTTTCAACATAATCCAAAAGTTAATACCATATTTGTCTCAAAGGTACATGTTCCTTTATACATACTAATTTTGTGTTATTATAATATATATAATCTATGAATTGACTTGACAATTATTTATTAATTTATTTACTAAGTAGATGCTTTGTTGTGTAGCAGTTTGTGTATCAAGGGTATATTTGGAGTCCTACAAAGGTTCAAACCTGCTTGTCAATGAAATGCATCACCTACAGGTTGTCTGTGCTGGAATAAGGTTATGTAATAGAGATGCTAAGAAATATTATCAAAAAAGGTTTTTAACTAAAAGAATTGCATATTGTCTTTAAATGGTGAGACTTCAGCTATGTCCGTCGGAGGCATAAACGAGGAGGTCCCATGTATTGGTTCTGGGCCCGTATTCATAAAGCAGCTTAAGTGAAAAATATTTCTTAAGTCAAAATTTAAGATTTTTACATATTTTTAAATCTCCTTATTAACCTCTCAGGGACGCTACAAACCAACCATATTTTAAGATAAATATTTAGCTGTAGGTTTTATTTATCCATAACCTTATTAGGAATATTAAGAAAACGTCTTAAATCGATAGAAAAAGGTGTTTAAAAAATTGAAAAAAATCTGACTTAAGTTAAGATATTGCTAAAAAGTTTTATGAATACGGACCCAGTTCTCGAAGCACATTCAAGAACCATCAGGAATATATTCGATAACGATATCACCCCTCTGGGGCGGCTCTAAATAACTTTATGGGTCATGAAACACGATTGAATTCATATAATCTGGAGAAAGTTCCCCTATTCTGCAGTTACTTACACAAATTGTTTTGCTGTAGGTTGCGGACACATCATTTGATCTGCCCGAGGCCAACGTTCTCATCCAGATCTCGGCTCACGGTGGTTCCCGTAGACAGGAGGCTCAGAGGCTCGGCAGAATTCTCAGGGCAAAAAAGGGTGAGATTATGTTTTAATATTATCATCATGTGAACAAATCAATCGAAAAATTTATAATCTAATCAAGGCTGTTCAAAGAGCAAACAAATAAGAACTTTATTTAAGAGATATAATTTATACTGTAGTATTGAATTTGATATTTTTGAAAAATATATGGACTCTGCTGTAGGTGCTTACAAATAATAATGAAGTTATTAAAATACATTTTGAAGTGAAGACTGAAATAATGCTGTCTGATGACAGAAATATTTCTGTAAAAAATAAAATAAAAAATGCAACAAAATTGACAATAACAGCAAAATAACCGACATTAAGTTTTGCAGAGTTACTTCCCTTTATGAAATATCTGATTTTCTTTGTTTCTACAATAATTTGTGTCTACTTACGTCACCAGGAGCTGTAGCAGAAGAGTACAACGCATTCTTCTACTCGCTTGTGTCCCAGGACACGCAGGAGATGCACTACTCAGCCAAGAGACAGCGGTTCCTCGTCAACCAGGGATACAGTTACAAGGTGATCACCAAACTGGCAGGAATGGAAGAGGTGAGGCCGTCTGCATTTGTGTATTGCTTGAGGTGCTTGTTTCAGCCAAAGGTTTTTCAGCAATAACATGAATAAATTTAGGAATACGTGCACAAATGTCATTGGAACTGGCATTTTTAGTGGTATAAAATAAATTTACCTTAGTTTTGAAAATCGGTTGAGAAATCAATATTTACAGAAATATTTTTTTGATGGGGCTTTTTCCATGTTAATTGTGCAGAAAAGTCTCGTACTGTAATTATTGTCAAAAGTAGTCTAGGTCTCTTTGTTCCACTTTAACCTATTTTTAGCTCACCTTTAAAGTTGGTCAAAGTGCTCTATTGTGATCGCTCTTTGCCTGCCATCAT
Source organism: Cyrtodaria siliqua (assembly GCA_037043455.1). Classification (NCBI taxonomy): domain Eukaryota; kingdom Metazoa; phylum Mollusca; class Bivalvia; order Adapedonta; family Hiatellidae; genus Cyrtodaria; species Cyrtodaria siliqua. Next base: position 76,080 of record JAWPHD010011995.1, read on the forward strand.
CGGTCAGTGAACTTTTGTTTCAAAGTTTTCTTTTTTTTCCAGAATAGTTTTATTAAGTCCATTTCTCTGATAAAAAAAGCCATACAGCTTTCAAACATCATACACACTTACATCTGTTTGACAGAATCCTGTTCCTACTAAAAATAGGTCAGTCGGTATGAATGACCTTCACCTACTTTACGCTGTTCGTTTATTTACATTAAGTTTGAAAATGTTTTTTTGATCAAGTCCATTACTCAAATACCAAAAGCCATACACAGCTTTCAAACGTCAAACACATATTTACATGACAGCAACAAGTTGCTCCTATCAGTTGGTCATTAAGAATGACCTTGACCTACTTTGTTCATTTAGTCCATTTCTCACACTGTAAATCACATTGTAAATGTCATACAGGTTTCCGACTTGAAAACACATGTTCAAATCAGTAATAGGCCAATGTGAATGACCTTTACCTGCTTTGACATACTTTGTTCATTTACTCCATTACTCACAGCTGTAGTGCATCCAAACTTACATCTATGTTCCTACCAATATATAATATAGTGCACCAAATATATATTTAAACATTTGGTCGATTAACATGATTAATGAAGAAAATTGGAAACTCGAGGTGCTAATTTTAATGCTTGATACAGACTTCAAGATTGCCTTATATCCCTTGAACGGTGTCTTTAGATATACATACTGACAATCCAGAAATCCAAACCTAATATGAAAATTGTAGGAAGAACTGGCATTTGGGACAAAAGAGGAGCATGCACAGCTGTTACAGAAGGTCATAGCTGCCTCTGACCAAGACGCTGAAGAGGAGAGAATTGCAGGCGAAATTGTCCCGGGAAAATCAGGGGTATGTATGCATAAAGGAGAGGGAATTGCAGGCAAAATTGTTCCGGGAAAATCAGGGGTATATATGCATAAAGGAGAGAGAATTGCAGGCAAAATTGTCCCGGGAAAATCATGGGTATGTATGCAAAAAGGAGAGAAAATTGCAGGCGAAATTGTCCTGGGAAAATCATGGGTATGTATACATAAAGGAGAGAGAATTGCAGGCGAAATTGTCCCCGGAAAAGCAGGTGTATGTATGCATAAAGGAGAGGGAATTGCAGGCAAAATTGTCCCCGGAAAATCGGGGGTATGTATGCATAAAGGAGAGAGAATTGCAGGCGAAATTGTACCGGGAAAAGCAGGTGTATGTATGCATAAAGGAGAGAGAATTGCAGGCGAAATTGTCCCTGCAAAATCAGGGGTATGTATGCATAAAGGAGAGAGAATTGCAGGCGAAATTGTCCCTGCAAAATCAGGGGTATGTATGCATAAAGGAGAGGGAATATACATAAGGGCTAGTCCATTAAAACATACCCGGGACCACAGGAAGGCAATTTAATAAACATCTACGGGTGAACCCTATTTTCTGAAATTTGATTCTTAAAATAAATTTTGCATCTATGGGTGTGTGTTCAATTTCAAAAGTGCCTTTCCTGGGGTCCTGTGTATGTTTTAATGGAATAGCCTTAAGTTGTATTTAGTGTTCTTTATAAATGTGGAAATTGAAGTACTTTAATAGCAGATTATTTCCCTGGCCCCGTGTTCTCGAAACTTCCTCAATGCTTAAGCTCAAAACTCAAATGTTTCTTTTAGCTTTAAAAATGTTGAAATTAGTTTTTTCCATTGCAAAAATTCTTGTAAGATGTAATATTTGCTTATCTTTGTTGATGTAAAATTTCATGTATTGCAAGATTTTGAAAATTTTATAGCTGAGCTTGAAATTTTGAGACATAAGTTTCGAGAATTTGGGACCAAGGCTCAGAGAAGTGTTGATAAGTCCTTAAATATTGAGATCAGGCTTGGAATTCACCAACCATTTTTCAGAATATTCTTGGACTTGAGCTCAAGTACTAAAATTTCATTCACAAATATTCCCATGACCTTCATAGATAACCAATTGTATGCAGTTGCTATTTATTAGGATTTATTATATTTATACATAGAACTTCTGTTGAACGTTTTTCCTTTAAAGGGAGTACATCAGGCTTTTCATGGGGGTCTAGGTATCCGACTTAAAATTGACAAATATTAATATTTTATATTCTACATGGCCGAAACATAATGAATGTGCCTAAAAATTATCCCTTATTTGCAAAGAAATTCATTCTAGACAGTAATACATGCTATCCTAGGTGACGCACCAGGGTTAATATCAGCATTTTACGTTCGATTCTGTCCTAGCTATATGGTGTTTTCCAAGTTTAAACGTTATTAAAATGGTTCTAACATCATATTTTGATGGATATAAGTGTTTTATCATGAACTTGAACAATTTTATAATTTAAGATGTTTCTAAAAAAATCCTGATGTACCCCCTTTAAATGTATAGAAATATGTGTGATTTTTGTGATTGAAATTTGCATACTTGGGCTTCAGTCTACGAATATTCTCAAGAATGGTTGGTGAGTTCAAGGCCAGACTTCAAAGGTCCTTGATGTTTGAAAAATTCACTCACACTGCTGCATTATCCCTACTTAATTTGAAGTTATGTAACATTTAACATTGATTTCAGTGTGTCATTGGTGCATTCACACCTTTAGATAGACCTGTTATTAAACCAATATGTTTATATGTGTATTTCAGATTGGCCGTAAGGTGGGAAGCATGAGTTCCATGTCTGGTGCTGATGACGCCGTCTACATGGAATATTCCAAGAAATCCAGGTCACACTTGCATCCTTTGTTCAAGAAATTCAGGAAATGAAACATTTAAAACAACGATGTTCGAGTTTTCTTGTTTGAATCAAAGCTTTGGCTTCGTCGAGGATTGAACCATTATGCTCTGGAATGGAAGTGAAGCAAGATGGAAAAGAAACTATCAGTATTTGATATCAAATTCTTGGGCCATTTTATATACCATTCTACATGTTATGGCATTCAGAGATTTCATTACTATACCAAAAAACAATTAGTGTATTTGACTGACCCTATTCCATTGTCAGAGCAAATTGCTGTTTTGTTTAATGATTTTTTCCCCCTTTTGTATCGTCCAGTAAACAGTTCTGTCTGAATTGATTTTATTGGTCAGTCATTTTCCTGTGCATAACAGAGATAAGTGATCTTTACTG